>PKML01050244.1:262826-417574 GCA_002933935.1 Eutrema yunnanense
TAATGGGTCTTGAGTAGTCTTTTAGGATCTTGAGATGGGTTAGATTTAGGGGATTCAAGGCTTGATCTAAGGTGTTTAGGATTAGATTATATATTATCCTTCTTTGTTTAATGTTCCCAATGCTAGATCTAGCTTGAAAGAGTAGGTCTAGATCATAAGGCATTTCATGAACACCAAGTGTTTGATGAAATGCCTTGACCAAATTATTCAAAGGATTTATGTTCTTAGCCTATGGGAATAGTTGTCTAAGGCATATTTTTGGTTGATCTAGTTTATATTCTCAATGCATGTTGATTGATAATTCACAAATGATGATTTGCTAATGAATTTGATAATTAACATAGTGATTAGTGCCTTGAAAGAGGACTAATCAAGATTAGAGATCATTAACCTAGGGATAGCTTGTTTGTGTGAATGAATGCCTTGGATCATGCTTTGATTGCCTAATATCGATTATCCCATCTTAGGATTCGCTTTGCTTATTGCTTTTACAATCTTGCTTAGTGTTTTGTTTAGTTCTAAATTGGTTACTTAACAACAAACTCGTTTAGCTTGAATTACTCTTGAATCTTGTATTCTTAGTGATTATATTAAATCCCAATAAGGTTCGATACCT
Organism: Eutrema yunnanense; assembly: GCA_002933935.1. Lineage (NCBI taxonomy): Eukaryota > Viridiplantae > Streptophyta > Magnoliopsida > Brassicales > Brassicaceae > Eutrema > Eutrema yunnanense. The sequence goes on from PKML01050244.1 coordinate 263,443, forward strand.
CTTATGCTTCAATCGCATTTAGAGAATTGACTCTAAGAGACTTGCAAAAGTCTTGTATCAACCATGATTTTTCATCAAGAGCTCGTTATTTTGCTCAGCCACGAGGAGACAAGATATAAGTTGGGAATACTTCTGGAATCCCTTTTCACGGTATTGTGTCTGCAAGACAACATTGTTTGCGTGAAAAGTAGAGAATGTCTTCTCTAGCATTTCAGCATCCGTGACTTTCTCCCCACATAGTATCAATTTGGATGTAATCCGGAACATAGCTGAGTTGTATTCACTCACAGACTTAAAGTCTTGGAGTCTCAGATGAATCCACTCGTAACGAGTTTTAGGTAAGATCACAGTTTTCTGGTGATCATACCTTTCCTTCAGATTGTTCCAAAGAACTTCTGGATCTTTCACGGTCAGATACTCGTTTTTAAGGCCCTCGTTGAGGTGACGACGAAGAAATATCATAGCCTTAGCTTTATTCTGATTTTCGGCTTTATTTCCTTCCGTGATTGTATCACCAAGCCCCTTTTTTTTTAAACAATCGTCATATATGCATCTCATGAATTATAAGAAAACTTTAGAATCTAAGTGATGAAGTATAATGATAAATTATTAAGCAGGACGCTAGTTCGATAAAAGGCAATTAAATAATAAGATTCTTATGATAAAATAATATGGTTTAATCACAATAGAAATCAACGATATAATAAAACCAATGCTTCTCTTAACATGATTCAATGTTTATTATAATAAATTCGATCGATGGGTAATGAAGCAACAAAAACCCTAATTGATTCAAATTACCAATTAAAACCGTTTTGCTTTGTATAACAAAATCTTGGGTATCTAATAACTCTTAATCAATATATAAGATATAAATTAAACAATCAATAATCAGTATTCTAGATAAGCATTGATAACCATCCTTTGATCTGAGGAGACATAGTCTACCATATGATCATGATCGTGGAGGCATAGCCTACCATGACGATCGATTTGGAAAAAGGCATCGCTTTATCATCCCAGAATAAACATAGACATAAATTATATCACACATCGATAATTATTCTAGATAAGTATCGTGAATCCATATTACAAATCATGAGTCGATAATAAACATGATTTGAAGTAGGATTAGATTTATAACCATCCTCGCTATAATAATGATCTGAGGAGGCATAGCCTACCATTACGATCAGTTCGAGGAAGGCATATCTTATCATCCCGGAATAATACATACACATAAACATAAATATAACATAAATTAAATCTCACCTTTTTGGTGTAAGAACAGATCGAGAGACTATCGTGCTGATAACGTGTTGTGAATAAAAGAGAGAGAAGAGAGAGAGGAAATTGTTGTTATATTATTCCATGAATAAAGAGAGGTATATATAGGTTTACATAGACTTGGAGAGCAAGCTGAAGAAGGGGAAATAAGGAAACAGAGAATATTCTAAACCTCCTAGAATATGGGCCTTATAATGGGCATCCATATATTTAATTCATAACATGTGTATGTTTTTTAAATTAAGATCATTTAATTAATAACCATTCTCTCTCTCACAAAATAAAAAAGATTTGAAAACCCTCTCAGACACGACGCCCGAGGTAGACGACCAACGCTCCTCTCAACGGCGGTGTCTATCCCTCCGCCGAGCTCGCCTGCCGAAGCTGCCCCCCCCTCCTCGGGTCCGTCTTAAGCTCCCACCGGAAGACTCTTCTGCTTCCTTCCGTCGGGCTGCTCCTCCGCTGCCGGCGAGATCTGTTCTGAAGCTAATTCGATGACCGGCTTCACGTCGTCACCCTCCGTACTTTCGTCTCGTCAAGATCTCAGATTTCCTCCGACTGCGTCTTTTCTCAGTAGACTCGTGCACCCACAGAAGTCTCTTTCTCTGACGCCGCTGAGCTTTGCGTATCTGTCGGAGCCACCGGATCCGCCGGATCTTCTCGTAGCGTTGTCACCGAAGCCATCCTGTCCAACCTTCTAATAATTCGCTTCTCTAGCTCTGAAGAGCAGATCTATCGCCTCTTGGCCCGCTCTCTACTTTTCAGCGACTCAAAGCCAGGGCTCGTCTCTCGCTGCATCGCCTTTCCTCTCGGCTACTAACCTTTCGAGATTCATAGGCTCAAGGTTTATAGGTATGTTTCTCTGTTCGTCCGCCTTTGATGGCGGTTTTGGTGGTGTAGCCGATGTCATTCCTCGATTTGATTTTGTCGGAGCATTTGCTCGTGTGTTTTCGCCGCGGTCCTTGGCGAGTAGCTCAAGCCCTCTCTCGATTAGATGCGTGAGGATAGCAATTCTGGCAGAACTCGGTTTGACTCTTCCCTGGCTCCAGCTCACCGGCTTCCTTGCCGGATTTGTCTCAATGGCTAGCAACACTCCCGACGAACTTTCATTGTGGGTCTGGCCCAAGGCACCTTTTACGGTTTATAACCCAGCTCTCTTCCTCGCCATTGGCCCACCCTCCAAGCCAACAAAACTCAAATTTTCGGTGGATCTGATTAGAAGCAGCTCCTCTAGGTCTCTTGCGGGGACTCTTGATGGCCTTGAGTGCTTCTTCGATTCGAAACCAGCTGATTCTCCAACCAGCCACATCGCTAAATTTAAAACTATGTTGCATTCAAACAATCGGGCCTCCACCACCGTGTTTGGGGCCCATCTCCATCCCTCTGTCTTCTCGAAGACGAGTATCAAATCCGGACAACCTTCAGTGTGGTTTGAGGCCAATATGATGGCGTTCTTCGCCGGTCCGGTCCTTCCGCGGTTTTATACCGTCGGTATTTTACTACTTCGGTTCAGCCACCGTCAAAAGCTGTCTCCCCCCACCCGTCTCCATTACTCCTCTTCTCATTCGATTCAGCCATCGTAAAAGGCTTCCGCTTCCATATGCCTCTGCCGCTTCGTCACCAATTCGGTTCAGCAACCGTCAAAAGTTATCTTCTCCATCCGCCTCCCTCAGGTCTACATCTTATGTTGACTTACTTGGTCGTTTCGTCGAGCTAGTCACAGTTACTCTATTGATGGGAATGGCGATTACATCAACTCCTTTCTCTTTGAGAGGTGGTTTCCTCCCGAGCTATGTGCCGGGAACTCTTAAGAACGTCTTTACCGCTTTGCTCTCTTGTGTAATGGTCCATACGGGGTCTGAAGAGACATACGGTTTCGTTTTTACGAATATCAGAGGTAGAAGTTCGTCTACAAAGTCATTTAAGCTTCCGCTTGTGACGAAACTCAAACACTCCGGTTTTGCCGTGATGTTGTTAATGACGCATTTGAGCCTTGTCTCAAATCCGCTGTCCATCATTCGCGATGACGATCTATCTTCAACATCTTGCTTTTATGTTTTAAATTTGTGCTTTAATGTTCTGAGATGATGCTTAATTCCCTCTTTCTGTATCCTTGAATTTTAATTAATGAAGAAAGCGTTGAACAAAAACAAAAAAATCATTTAATTCCTCAAATTTTATAATTTTGCAGATTAATTTTCCAAATTTTAGGTTTATAAATTAATTTCTCAAATTTACGTTGCCTTCACAAAATTAGACTCGTAAAAAATCAACGTTAACGTCTTCATTTTCTTAGGTAAAATTGACTTTTCTTATACATAAATTTACGAAGTCAATATTAACTTGAAAATTTTAATTGCGCACTCAATAATTAGTGAATAAATCTGTCAATTGCAAACTATTTGGGAATTAAATGAGCATTTTCCTCAATGTAACCTACGAATTGTTTTTTGACGTCATGCTTAATTTGGGATTAATGTGGTTTACAAAAAGAATAATTGAGTGGATTAATGTGAGATTGGATCGCGGAATCAGATCTATCCAAGCGCGTTATGATATATAACGAAACCGGAATAGAGTCGGATCCAGAACCGGATCGGTTTTCCGTGATGTATCTTCGGTTAAACCCACCCGAATTCCTAAAATTCGGGTCTTTATAACCCAGATCGTCCATCGGATCTGATATTCTTCGATCCAGCTTCTTCCACCCGTAACCCTTAAAAACAACTCCTCGGATCCTCCGATTGTAGTCTGAGTCTCCACAGATTCTGACGGCTATAAACAAAGGTTCCTAAATTTCAAACCTTTTGCTTTTTGCTCTGTTCGTCTTTCACTCTCTCGGCTAGTTTCTTCATATGGAAATACTCTTCCGTTCTTCGCAATTTTCAAAAAGGGTTTACATTTTAGTGTATAATAACTAATTTCATCCGAATTTTTGTAGCTGTGATTGTTTTCATTCAGCAGAAAGCTTCCTTTTTTTTTTTTTGTGAATCCGATTTGGCGTGGTTATGTTATTGAATGTGGCACGATTTGATCTCTTTTGCAATAGATGGTGATTGGTTCTTTAGGATGATCTTTGTAGCTCTCATGCCATTGTAATTATGTAAAAAGGTGTTTGTTTTTCAGTGTAAAGTTTGTTGTGTTTTAATCAATGAATTGTGATTTTTGGTGCTGCAGCGAAAAGAGTATTGTATGATGGATGAATCAAATGAGATCATCCTGCAGAAATCAAAGAGGTTGACATCTGTTGTCTGGAATTACTTTGAGAGGGTGAGAAAGGCTGATGTGTGCTATGCTGTTTGCATTCAGTGTAATAAGAAACTCAGCGGTTCCAGCAACAGCGGGACAACTCATCTCCGGAACCATCTCATGCGGTGTCTGAAAAGAACCAATCACGACATGTCTCAGTTGCTGACGCCGAAAAGAAGGAAAAAAGAGAATCCTGTTACTGTTGCTACTATCAATTTCGATGAGGGTCAGACGAAAGACGATTACCTCAGGCCTAAGTTTGATCAGGAGCAACGTAGGGACGAGGTGGTTCTAAGCCGAGGAAGTGGAGGAAGGTTCAGTCAAGAAAGGAGTCAGATTGATCTTGCACGCATGATTATTTTGCACGGTTATCCGTTAGCCATGGTTGATCATGTAGGGTTCAAAGTGTTTGCTAGGAATCTTCAGCCGTTGTTTGAAGCTGTGCCTAATAGCACCATCGAGGATTCATGTATGGAGATTTACATTAGAGAGAAGCAGAGAGTGCAACACACTTTGAATCATTTATACGGTAAGATCAATCTTTCGGTGGAGATGTGGTCTTCCCGGGATAATGCTAACTATGTTTGTTTGGCCTCTCACTATATTGATGAGGAGTGGAGGCTACAGAGGAATGTTCTCAACTTTATCACATTGAATCCTTCTCATACGGAAGATATGCTCTCTGAAGTAATCATCAGGTGTTTGATGGAATGGAGTCTTGAGAGCAAGCTTTTCGCTGTTACTTTTGACAGTTTTTCTGTTAATGATGAGATTGTCCTGCGGATTAAAGACCACATGTCTCAGAGCAGCCAGATCTTACTCAACGGGCAGTTATTTGAGTTGACATCCGCCGCTCATCTTCTGAACTCTGTTGTACAAGATTGCTTGGAGGCCATGAGAGATGTGATCCAAAAGATTCGAGGAAGTGTGAGATATGTCAAGAACTCACAATCAACACAAGCAAGGTTCAACGAAATCGCTCAACTCGCCGGGATCAACTCCGAGAAGATCTTAGTTCTTGATTCTCTTGGTACCTGGAACTCTACTTACGCGATGCTTGAAACCGTACTAGAGTACCAGGGTGCGTTTTGCCATTTGCGTGATCACGACCACAGGTTTGATTCATCTCTAACTGACGAGGAGTGGGAATGGACAAGATCCGTTACCGGTTATCTTAAACTTGTATTCGAGATTGCGGCTGATTTTTCTGGAAGCAAGTGTCCGACAGCGAATGTATACTTTGCTGAGATGTGTGATATCCATATCCAATTGATCGAGTGGTGCAAGAACCAGGACAATTTCTTGAGTTCTCTGGCAGCGAAAATGAAGGCTAAATTTGATGAGTATTGGAACAAATGCAGCCTTGTTTTAGCAATCGCTGCTATCTTGGATCCACGGTTCAAGATGAAGTTGGTAGAGTATTACTACTCTAAAATCTATGGCAGTACAGCTCTGGATCGCATCAAGGAAGTGTCGAATGGTGTCAAGGAGCTTCTTGATGCATATTCGATCTGCTCGGCCATTGATGGGGAAGACTCTTCCTTCTCTGGTTCTGGCTTAGCTAGAGGTAGTATGGACACTAGAGACAGATTGAAAGGATTCGACAAGTTTCTCCACGAGACCTCCCAAAACCAAAACACAACATCGGATTTGGACAAGTACTTGTCTGAACCAATCTTTCCCCGTAGTGGCGAATTCAACATTCTGAATTACTGGAAGGTCCATACACCGAGATACCCTATCCTCTCTATGATGGCACGTGATATTCTGGGGACGCCGATGTCAATCCTTGCGCCCGATTCAACATTCAACCCTGGGAGACCGATGATCGATGAAAACCAGAGTTCACTGAGCCCTGATATTAGACAGGCTTTGTTCTGTGCACATGATTGGTTGTCTACAGAGGCAGATGGTACAACCTCAAACTCTTTTTATGTATTCCCCTACTTTATAAGAAAGCCAGTCAATCATCAACTACTACTGACTTTGCCTTTGAATTTTATAACGAGCCAAGAAATTCAACCATTGTCTAGACAACAATACGCTCAAGCTCTGTGAAGTTAGAGAACAACAAATTCAAGGTACTGAGCTTTTTCTGTTCCTCTCTTCCACCCTTTAGTCAACATTTGTACATCTTCATTCAAATTGAAGGTATTTTGTTGCTTACAAGTTACTTTACGAATTGGTATGTATTGTTGCTGGATGACCAGATTATGGAATGTTGGTCGTAGTTCGAAGGTGTTGAAGATTTGGGGACAGGAAGTACAGAGGTTTAATTTATATTACATTTTGAGTTTGCAATTTCGATTTATGCATTAGAAAGATTAACTTATGAGAGACATTGTTCTTGTAACAAATAGAATCCTCAAGTTTGAAGCAAAGGAATAAGTTAAAGCAGTCACTTTTGTTTCTTCTTAATTTGTCTTTAAACTCTTTCACAGTTTTACTTATCTTGACAAGAAAACAAAAAGGCATTATACTAAAAATCAATTAACAAAGTGAACAAAAATCTCAAAATAAAATCATTTGTGTAATAATATTAATCATGTAAACAAAGTTGTGTCGTGACGTAGAATGTGTCAAGAGAGAGCTACAAGTTCGTCGTAGAATGCAAAACCGAGAGTAAATTAATCATATGACAAAACAAATCAAGTTATAGTAGAATCATTATAGTGAAATAGGATGCTATAATCATTATAGTGAAATAGGATGCTATAACCATGAACAGCGAAAGAGGAAGTGTATGTTATTGAGGCGTTTACGTTCTCTTGTTGGGCTCGAAGACGTATTTGATCAATGAATCTTTGATGGAAAGCATCTCTGGAAACTCCTTACTTAGCTTAGAGCCATCCATCTCATTGTTGCTCCGTGGTGCGACAATGACCTTAGCCTGTTCTTCCAAAGTGAAGTTGGACCATTTAAAACCTGGCTCGATGTAACTCTTGTACATCTCTAGTATCTCGTTGTGACTCACCACTCCTGGATTGGTGAAATTCCATATTCCCCTTAGGTTCCTCTTCGCCATCTCGATTGAGATTGGTAAGAGTTCGTCGAGTATGGTCATGCTGTTTGGGATGTTCACCACTTTGTTATAACGCGAGATCTTTGTGATGAAGTTTCGCGGGTTGTTCAAGTCGGATGAAATTGGCATCCGCACTCTCAAGGTGCATACGTTGTCAAATTCTCTTAGAAGCTCTTCGACCTGAGGAAAATAGAAACAGAGTATTTATGGACAGTGTTTCATGAGATTGAGGATCAGATGTGATTTGGTTATGTGATAGCTATATTACCATTGCCTTTGTTTTTGAGTAGAAAGAACCGGTGAAATTTGGTTTGTCTTCTTCCTTAAAGCCAATCCCTGAACCTTCTGGATGTGCAGCATCATACTCAAATATACAACCGGTGGCAAAGTTCATCATCAACAGATCATTCTCTCTGCAGACATCTGCCAGAGTCAAAGTACCAGCAACGTTGACTCGGATAGTCTCGGTTTTGTGAGACTCACACCAGTCAACATTGGGTCTGCCAGTTAAACCAGCAGCATTGAAGACATGAGTAGGTTTGACGCTGCGAATATCCGCCATGAGAGAAGCCCTGTCCTCTAGTCTCCCTTTTCCATACTCGTATAGAATACCTTGCTTCTCACATAGTTTTCCTAGAAGACCGCCGAGCCACCCAGTCTTGCCATAGATGAGAAACTTTATGGATGTTTTGTCTCCAGAACTACCAGTCTTGGTGGGAGTAACCACTGTGAATGTCTGATTACCACCTGCATCGTTGTGCTCGTCAGAGCCATCTGAGAGTCTATCACCGGGCATCATCAGCATCCGTGGATGAGGCAGTAGAGCTCCAGAAACATCTCCCCACCACTCAGGGTTCTCAGTGTACCATTCCATGGTCTTCCTCAGTCCTTCTTCCCAAGTGGTTCGTTCAGACCATCCCAATTTCTTCAGCTTCTGGTCATCGAGGAAGTACCTCTGGTCATTAAAAGGCCGGTTCTCAACAAACTGAATGGTGGAGTCAGGGTCTGTTCCAAAGAGTTTTGAGATGTCGTTGGCCACGTCAATCACTCTCCTTTCTCTCGTTGTCCCTATGTTGTAGACATGGTTAACTTCCCCTTTGTGTAGAACAACCTCAAATGCCTCAGCAACATCTTCGCAGTAGAGGTAACTCCTCACGTTAGATCCATCTCCGTGGATTGGGAGTGGCTTCCCATTCATGGCCAACAGGATGAACTTAGGAATCAACTTTTCAGGAAACTGGTTAGGACCATAAACATTGTTACCGCGAGTTGTTATAACTGGCAACCCATATGATCTACCATATGCCATCACAAGCATCTCAGCTCCAGCCTTGGTGGCAGAGTATGGATTGGTCGGGAGCAACTGAGAAGCCTCGTGATTTCCCACAGAAGCATCCTCATCAGTTTCTCCATAGACCTCATCAGTACTCACATGGATAAACCTCCTGATCTGCCCAGTGACTTTGCAAGCTTCCAGAAGGACATGAGTACCGTAAATATTGTTCTTGGTAAACTCAAAGCTATTACCGAAAGAGTTGTCAACATGGGTCTGAGCAGCAAAGTGCATAATCGTGTCGATGTTTTCAGTGATGAGAAGGTAGTTGACGAGGTCAGCACTGGCGATGTCTCCCTTGACAAACTTGAAGTTGGGAGAGGATTTAGAAGGATTGAGGTTCTTCAGGTTTGAACAGTAATCAAGCTTGTCAAGGACAACAATTTTGTAGTCAGGGTAGCTGCGAACTAGCTTGTTGGCAACATGGGACGCTATGAATCCAGCAGCCCCAGTGATGAGGATGTTCTTGGGCTTATACGTAGCCATCTGCAACATCAGATAACATGAGATTGGATTCAGCAAAGCTTTCGTTACACTCCGAAACAGCACAAGAAGACTCGATCTTGGCACATTTTAGACCCAAGAACAAAAATTCCGACAAACCGAGCAATTCCATCTCCAAGGGGAAATTAATCGGCAAGTAGAATATCATCATGTAATTTAATCGAACAGATGGACTACAAAGGAAGCCACGATGACTTCATGAACTCGATTAAGCTAAAATGTGGAAGGAAACAGCCACTAAGAAGAAGAGCTAATTCAGATCCAGATCCAGAAGAATGACAAATGCGCGAAATTGCCCAGATTGAGCAGGAGATCCAAAGGCAAAACGATAAACAAGCATCACAGATCATATAAACCAAACAAAAGAGAAAAACAACACAAAACATCGAAAACGCAGCATGACCAATTAGCTCAGAAAGCAAACAGGAATAGGAAACAGAAAGAGTTCGGGTGCGTACCGGCTCGATTCGGATCAAGATCAATCTAAACTTGAGAAGGTATCGAGATTTGTAGAGAGTGAAAATTCGAGGAGAGGGAAAGAGATCAATGGAAATAACAGTGAAGACGAAGAGGAGAAATGAAGAAGAAAGAGAGGGAAGCCCTTCTTTTCATTTGAGACAGTTACGGAGAACCACAGGACTACAAAATGACCAAATTGCCATTACTACTACGCTTTAAATATTACGGTACAATTTTTAGAGTTTTTCTTCTTAATTTGTCCCTTGTTTTTATTACGTCAAAAGATATAAATTACCAACCGAAAATATAGGCAACGTAGAAAACTCAACATGTCCGCATGAGTTTCGGGCTTCGCAATTTCTCCTTCTACAGAAAATTTTAATATAGAAAAAACGAACTTGCGCTGAACTTTGAATTGACCACGCAAACATAGAAAAAAATATATTTTTTGAATAAAATAAAAAATATTGTTCTCGCTATAAATGTTACGTTGAAAATTCGTTGAGATACCCAGGTCCTGCTCAATGTTATTATGGGTCCTAGGGCAAAAAAAAAATTTGGACCCTTAATTTTTTTTTTAATGTGTTATACCAAATTTTTTTAAAAAACCTTTTTGTGTAATGTTTTTGTAGAATTTTTTTATGAAAAATACATATAAAATAATTTTATGAACTCTTTTCAATCTAAATTTTATTATTTTATTTATTTTTTTAATGAAAAAAAAATAAATAAAAAAATCGGGGCTCTTAATTATTAAGACACGGGGTTAGACCATGGGACGGTCGCACCCCTTGTCCTCCCTCCTAACCTTTGTTAGATATGCTCTAAAAGATAGCGTTCTGCAACCTTAGAACGTTCATCTTTTCGATTTTTATCAAAAAAAATCGGTTTTCTTCAAGTTTGTACACAAAAAACTATAGATATATCACATAGTAGAAATATATTGATTTTTAAGCGAAAACGAATACAAAACACTGGTTTTTTCAACATTTCGGAATTTTTGTTCGATTAGGTTGAAATTACGGTGGCTTCTTAAGCGCTTAATAGAAATATATTATATTTTTTTGTTAAAGGAAATATATTATATAATGTAGAAATATAATAGAACTAGGGTACAAGATCAACTTTGTATATATAAGTGTCTGGGACTATATATATATTTTTTTTGAATAGATGTTAAATTATATTCAAAGAAAACTAAACCGTTTTTTACAAACTGATTTTAACTTTCAAAGAAAGAAAAGTTTTACGAGTGACTATGAGTGCCTTCGCGTTGCAAACCACGTCCGTAGGCCGTCTTCGTACTTCTTTTTCCCCTGGGTTCGGGCTGTGCTCATCCTGTTACGGATCGTTACATCGATTTGCTTTGTGAGGAGTTTGCTGGGGATTGGTTGTTCGCCGTGTCTCCTTGCGTTCCTCTCGCACCAGATTGCGTGAATTGAGGCTTGAAATGCGTACCTCAGGACGAAAGTTTCGGTGTCGTTCTTCGTTAAGGACGTGTGGTGCAGGATCGTCGACCATTCCGTTGTGAAATCTGGCCCCATTAGCCCACCTACTAGTGATTCCCAAACTTTTGCGGTAAAAGGGCAGAGAAAGAAGATGTGATCTCGGCTTTCTTGCGGATCATTGCAGAAGGAGCAACCAGTCTTGACGTTTATGTTCCACTTCTCCATTCTATCCCCTGTCGACAATCTGTTTCTTGCAGCTAGCCATGTAATAAAGGAGAACTTTGGTGTAGCAAAAGAAAACCATATGCTCGAATGAGGAGCCCACTCTGCATTTGGAGTTCTCAGCAGTTCCCAGGTCTCTTTGGTGATGAACCGAGGTTTATAATCATCCTCCTTAGCCCTCCATAAAGGTGAGTCTTCCATATCCCTCACTCTCCTCCTCTGTTTTTCTCTGATTTCCTCCTCCACCTGAATTAACAGTTGGTTGCGGTGCCTTCGTCTTCGGTTCTCCTCCATCACCGTTCCTAGAGTAGCATTTATGGATATCCCGAGGTCAATACAGCCACGAGCTCCAAATTCCTCAAACAGACAGCCCATTGTACTCCAATTATCGAACCAGAAGGATGCTCTGTTTCCATTATGGACTTCCAATTTGTAGAATCCCTTAGCCAAATCGCGATACTTAAGTATCTTTTTCCAGATCCATGAACCGTGAGTCGTTGTGTCTTTCAGAGCCCAAAAGGAGCTGGACCTGATCAAGTGTTTGTGTATCCAGTTCACCCAGAGGGACTCTTTTGCCGATAGAATTCTCCATATGAGTTTCAAAACACAAACTTTGTTTACGGGTAACAATGGTTTGATCCCCAATCCACCTTCTTTCTTTGGTAAACAAACCTGTTTCCAAGAGACCTTTGCTTTTTTCGCATTCATGTCTTGCCCTGACCATAAGAATGCGGCGCACAGTTTATCTATTTCCTTGATACATGCTTTAGGTAGCCTGAAAGCAGCCATCCAGAAGTTGGTTAAGCTGAATATTACGGACTGGAGTAGCTGAAGCCTACCTCCGAATGAGAGATATTTTGTAGACCACAATCCTATCTTATTGCGGATCTTTTCTATTAGGGGAGTATAGTCCGATCTAGTCATCTTTCTGGTTAACAGAGGGAGGCCCAAATATCTTACTGGCAAAGCTCTGTACTCGAACGGGAATTCTTTGAGGATCTCCCCTTTCAAGGTTTCTGGAATTCCTGCCATATACACTGTGGATTTCTCAATGCTTATGTGCAGTCCTGAGTGGGCTGCAAAGTCATAGAATACATCTAATGTGCCAACAATTGATCTCGTATTCCCCTTAACAAAGACCATGATGTCATCCGCGAAGCATAGGTGCGTTAGCTTCAGATTCTCACAGTCCGGATGGTAGTCTAGTTTCTTCATCTCTGCTGCCTTGTCCAACTTCTTGGAGAGGACGTTCATACAGATTACAAACAGGTATGGTGACAGGGGACATCCTTGTCTTAGTCCTCGTGAGCTTCCGAAATATCCAGCCAATTCCCCATTGACCTGGACAGAGAAAGAAGCAGAGGAGATACAGATGCGAATCCAGTTTATATATTCTTCGGGGAACTCCATTGCTTTGAGTGTGTTCAGCAGAAAATCCCATTGTACTGAATCAAATGCTTTTGAGATGTCTATCTTCATGGCACATCTTGCTGATATGATATCCTTGTGGTAGTCTTTCACTAACTCTGTTGCAAGCAGAAGATTTTCCATTAGGGATCTATCCTTAACGAATGCAGACTGGTTTAGTGTTATGAACTTTGGCAATATAATTTTCAGACGATTTGCTAACAGCTTTGATATGATCTTGTAGAGCACATTGCAGCATGAGATTGGTATGTAATCTTTCATTGATATCGTTTCTTTTTTCTTCGGGATCAATGCCAGAATGGTGGAATTGATTCCTTTTGGTAAGAAACCCCTCCGAAAAAAGGATTGTACCGCCACTAACACATCTTTGCCTACCACATCCCAAGTGTCTTTGTAAAATTCAGTAGTATAACCATCAGGGCCTGGAGATTTTTCTGCTGGCATTGAGAATAACACTCTTCGTATTTCCTCTTCAGTGACTTCATGGGTGAGTAGGGATATGTCCGGCTCTGAGCAGGTGAACCCGACTATGTCTTTTAGCTCGTCGACATCATATGCCTGATAGTCCACATGGTTTGTATTCAGAAATTCATTGAAGTATCTTACAGCTTCCTCCTTTATCCCTTCTGTAGTTGTAGCCAAACCACCATCTGGGCATGCTATTTCACTGATTTTGTTCCTCACTGCTCTTGTCCTGATGGCATTGTAATATGCTCTGTTATTCTGATCTCCAACCTTCAACCAGAATAGTTTAGCTCTTTGCTTTAGAAACTTCTCCTCAATGGCTACTAGGTGTTCCCATCTATCATATGCCTTTCTTTCATCCTCCACTGCCTGGGTGCTTGGGTTTCTCATTGTGTTCTCTTGTAGCTCACAGAGTTTTTGAAATGCTTCCTTTGTTTTTTTTGTTATGTCGCTCAGCATATCTTTTCTCATTGTTCTCAAAAGAGGTTTGAGTCCTTTTAGCTTTTTTGCCAATCTGTACATTGCCGAAGTAGAGTGGAACAGTGGCTCTGAGAGATCCCATTCCGCTTTTATTCTTTCCATATAACCAGATTTCTTCGCTATCACATTTGTGAACTTAAATGGCCTTTTCTTTTGTTGTTCCTCCTCTTTGATATGAATTCTGCATCGTAGGTGATCAGAGCAGCCCCCTGGTTCAAATACGCAATACGCTTGTGCATACTGAGAAATCCATTCGCTATTAACTAGAACCCTGTCGAGCTTCTTATTTATTACTCTCTCGGATCTCTTGTTACACCATGTAAAAGTCGGCCCCTGGTGGCTTAGATCAGATAGTTCACAATAACCCACGGCCTCTTGAAAATCTCACATGCCAGCTGGGATAGTTGGTGAGTCCACATACAGAGAGTGCTCTTCTCCATCCAATATTTCGTTGAAATCACCACAGATGAGCCACGATTTCCCTTTATAAAGTCCCGAGTCATGATGGCTCTTCATGTCCTCCCATAGCTCTCTCCTTTCTTCCACCGAGTTTGAAGCATAAACAAACGAGACCAGCATCTCCTCATTTCTGCCTTCAATCTGAATTGAACATGATATTAGTTGCGAAGATTTGAATATAGGTGCGATTCTTACATTTCTCCTCCAGACCACCCATATCCTGCCAAGCCTATGGTGTTCATAGTTTGTTAGGCACGACCAGTTTGAGAAAACCTTTGCCACCAGCTTCTCTGCTTTCCTTTCTTTTACTTTTGTCTCGATAACACATCCAAAATCGAAATCACTCCTGTTTACCCATTCCTTTACTATACGATGTTTATTTTGCTTGTTAAAGCCTCGTATATTCCAGAAGAACCCTGACATATTAAAGGTTTTTGCGTGTGGAACCATTGTTTTGAATACTCTGAGATTTAGCCTTTGTATTCGCCTTTAGTTCTTCCGCGGACAATTTCTTTTGTGCTCCCTTCGCTGCTAATCTTGTCGATTGACGCGTTGTTTGCTCTGTTTCGTCTTCAGTTGGTTGGGATTTCTCTTCCCTGGTACTCTCAACCTCTAAGGGTTCTTCCCTGCCTTGCACACTCTCTGCAACTTCAGTGTTCACCTCCTCCACTTGAACATCAGTAAGCTCATCACCATCCTCATCCTTGTCGCTCAAAGCTAGGTATCGAGAATTTGCCAGGATACTTACTTTGCCGTATTGCAGGTCCTTTGTTTCTTTAGCCGGTGATTTAATTGGTTTTCGTGGAGTACTCCACTCTCCATCTTCCTTTGGATCAACTTGCTCCATGTGATTTATTTGTGTATCCTTTCGCTCTGTTCCCAATTGTTCTCCCTCCTTACTTATCTCAGGGCCAGATTTATCTGTAGTGCTTTGGCTCTTTTCCGGTGGCGGGTTAGAGTTTTTGTTCTCCTTCTTTCCTGGCTCCAGGAGACATTCAGCTTTCTTATGCCCCCACTTGTCACAATTTTCACATTTTTCAGGCAGCCATGGGTATTCGTACTTCACTTTAACAATTTCCCCTTCCCCCATGTCAAAGTTGTAGCACTGTGGGAGTGGTTTCGTCAAATCAACCTCTACAAAAACACGTGCCTCTTCAAAACTTTTACAGAGTTCAGTGTCAGGATGCAGACGTTTTGGCATCCCTATGGAACTTGTTAGGAATGATAAACCTTGCCACGCGTACATGGACTTGGGGACATTCTTGACTACTACCCACAGTGGGATGGATGTCATTACTGGCTGCATCTCCTCCGCATTCGGACTCCATTTAGATATTACTACCGGAATACCACACAGATTCCACATTCTTCTATGCACCACCCTCTTCCTTACACTTTCATCCTTGATTCTAAATTTCATTGTGTTTTTGTCCACCATAAACACATCTATTTTCACTGTTTTGTCCGACAAAGGCCATATCTTATTCACCAGAACATGAATTTTCCCCACATACGGAGCCGTATCTAGAAACTTTCCAATCAACAAACCCTCCCAGAGTGGGGTAGAATGTTGTAGAACTTCTTTCGGGACTTTTATGGTGGGAACACCATTCTCTTCTTTCACCGTAAAGGCGTACCTCTGCATCGCCGGTTTGTTTTGTACCGCTGCCGCAAAGGATTTCCCGGCAACAGGTAGCCCTGCCTCCTTCTCTGTTTCTTTTGGGGACATGTTCAAATCGTCACCTGTAACTTGTATCGATTTGACCAGTGCATTCTCTGAATTAGTACTTTTCTGTGGTGATCCCGGCAGTGATTCTTGTGTGCCGTTCTCACTTTGCCGAGGCGGAGTGGCCGCCGACGGCAACATCTTGTCGAGGAAGCAAGAAGCCCTAAATCACTCTTATTTTCGCCTTGTTAGAAAAACGCACCGTTTTACGCTTTTACGCTTGTCGGGACTATATATATTTGAAACGGTAGACTTTTTCTTTTCTTTTAAGGTAACAAATTAATCCACTGTAGTCGAGGATCATTATTTGCGACGCAATTGGCATGTTACGTATGGAGTTGGGCTTGTTCACTTTTTGTATCCATTACCGTCCCCATGTATATATGATATAACAAACGTGTTTTGATTTCCCTTATAACGACTGAAATATATTGTGAGAGAGAAAGTAATCTAACGTTTTCAAATCAATATAATAAGCTTGTTGATACTTACGTACGTGGCGATCTATTGATTTCTACATCTGATCAACATTTGATTAATGATTACATCTCGGATGTCATAATATTTCCATACGACGTAAAAGTTGGGTAAAGTAATTTACTAATTTAAAACTAGAACTTAACCTGTATTAGTAGCTATACATGTGTTAGTTATTTATTGGGATGATAAATTCTGTTACCTCGTTGAGTCCGGGTTGAATCCTATATTTGAATCAGGTGATTTTTGTAGTTTAGTCTCGTGTAAAAAACTATCACTCGACTTAACCATATGGTTACTGTAAATGTAAATATTGGCATTATGCTTTTAAAATAAGTGTTTTGTGTAGGACCAAAATTTAGCACAATAGACAGGAGAGATTTAATCACGATTATATAAATAAACAGTTAAGGTACAGACGATTCATATAACGATAAAGCAATAATAAATCTAAGGAGGCGAGATGAATCTCTTTCCTTAACTCAAAGAATCTCCCGTAGTGCGACGGGTTTTTTATAGATCCATGAGTCCCAGGATACAACCAAAGTAATCTGTATCATCTACACTTGATATCAGATCTAACGAACATTATACTACGATACTCTCGAATAAAGACTTACTCTCTAGACAGAAGGGAATTGAAGAAACTATTGCTAGAACTTTTAGAATGTGTTTATTGTGTATCAGAGGATGATTTTTTAGGTGAAAATCGTGTTGTATATATAGGAGAGAGGCTAGGGTTTTTCCCTGACAGAAAAGGAATATTTCCAGATCATCTTAGGCGGCTGCGATTTTTAAGTCGGCCTGTTGAGTATCGATCGATACCAAGGGGTATCGATCGATACCTCAAAAAGTCCACGGGCCCAAACAAGGCCCAAGATGCGAACGTCGCACGTATGGCTTTTCTTCTCTCATGTTGTTCGTTTAAGACACAACTATTCCAACATATATACACGAGAAAACATTTCTCGGTTAATGAAAACATTTCATTAGAAAGAGCTCAGCTCATTTCTTTTCACACTAACACAATTTTATCAAGCCCTCGAGCTTTGACAAAAAATTAGTTCCAACAATCCCCCACATGAATAGAAATGACTCTAAAACATATGAAAATTGTACAGACTAGACTTTACTAGACATACTTGACTAGACTCATCTAGACGTAGACAGACTTTCGAGAGTATACGAAAATGCAACTGTCATTGAAAGGTAGCGTTTTTCAGCCTTGAACCAAACAATTTTAATATCTGTTGCGTTTACTCGGCCAGGAGGTGAACATGATGTCTTGAACCGCCCGGATTTTGATGTAAACTGATACAACAGATATCGCACAGAGACATCTTCTCGTAGAACTTTGTTCTATATTGTGTTCATTGTGGCCTTGAACTTTCCTGGTATTCGTGAGTGAATTTGGAGAATATAGCCTTATCCTTCATTCTCCTAGAAACGGCCCCATTTCACACTTCACTAGGTGATTTTTTATTAGCTTGTTTTCAGAAGTGTCCTGTCACACTCCACTATCTACACAGCTATGCAATCATTAAAAGCCAACGCTTATCCTTACTATCCACAGGTAGCACTGTTTTATCATCCTAGGAACTGGGCAGAGACATAGTCTCACAGTGCTCAACTCGAATCAGTTTAATTTTGTTTCCCTTTGAACCTAGATCTTGGGATCTCCAGTCACATAGGTTGGGTATCTGTCAAACGTCATCTTTTTCTATAGGCTTTAAACCCATTCCTTTTGATGATTTAACAAACTTAATCTCGAGGCTAACTTTGGGAAACAGATCCGCTAAGTTATCAGCCGTTGTGAGATCAGTTGTCTAAATGGTCTTATATCATTCTCGAGATTTGCCATTTTATAACTTACTCAGTGCCTGAGAGATAGCTCACTAACTCTCATAGTGTACACATAATGATGGCACTGATTTTTCTCCCACATCGGGGTATCTTCCAGAGAGTTTCGAAGCCATTCTGCTTCCTCTGCAGTTATAAACTTTGACTCCTTGGTTAATTAGGCCAAGAGTGCTTGTTTGGAAGATTTTCAGGATACTGCTGCACTACCAAGAAAAAATATTATCCACTTATAATATCTGTCAGGTTTACGAGACCAAGAGGTGAACATAATGTCTTGAACCCCCCAGACTTTGATGTAAATCGAGACGACATATAACGCTGGATAATTCAACATTCTAGTTATGGCTTTCCACAGAGTATGACCTGGATTACTCATGTAGCGACTTATTTACTGAATGCGCCAAATCGGATCTAGTACGATTCATCAAGTACGTTAGACTTCCGATAATTCTTGCATACATCACTTGTGATACAACTTTATCACAATTAGATTTATTGCAATCTTGTTTGAGTAGTTCTCAAAACATTCTAGGATCTTGAGACAAGATTATCCACTAATCTTATGTCTATCAAACTTCCCACTAAACACTTTCTTAGTGTGTTGGATTATGTCCTTCTTGCTTCCATGATGATCGTGTCATCTTATAAACATAACAAAACGTATCCATGTGGAGTACTTTTGATGTATATCACCTTAAGTGATTTTGAAGCTATTTGACATCACTTTGTTGTCAAACTTTCCAAGCTATTGCTTAGGAGCTAACTTAAGCTCGTATAAGGACTTTGCAAGTCTACTTATTTTCTTTCCTTGTTCAGGAGTGACATAACCCTCGGGTTGTTTCATGTAAATCTCCTCTTCTAAATTCGTTTAGAAAGGCAGATTTCACATCCATTTGATGGATTACAAGATCTCATATTGCTGTGATTCCAATCAGCATACGACTTTAGCCTTTGGTAATTCTTTACCATTGCTTGATCTAAGGTCCAATGCCCGTCAAGCATCGATCGATACTCTTGGGTATCGATCGATACCTCTAAAAGCGTAAGAGCTCAAGAGATCAATTGCTCGCCTCAATTCGTGAGGTACTAGAGCTTATCCTTTACTTGGATGTCTGGTATATCTCATTTATACACCAGAAAGCAATCAGCACTACATTGTGTGCATATGCAATGAAGATACAATCCACCGTTTTTGGTCCGATTGTCACCTTCTTAGGTGGTTGCTAGGCACCCCCACACTTTCATGTATTTGTATAAAAACACATTACTTTTCCAAAGTTCACATGAAACATATCAAGTGACTTTGTGTGGTATTTAGTTCAGGATATAACTTGTGGTAAGCAATGCTTCCCCCACATTTTTGGACTAACCCAGATTTTTAGGAATAATGAGTTCATCAAATAATTCGGTAATTTGTTATGAGACTCCATTAGATTCCAGTGAATAGGGATCAATCGTTTGATGGATACTACCATGTTCATGTCCTCTATCACTTCAAACTATGTTGATAGTTCTTTCGAGTTGGTTTTCAACCTCGATTCAACCTCGAGTTTAAACTCCTTGAGTTTTCCGAGGTCTCGTATTTGCTTCTTAGCAAATAGACATAACTATATTTCGTACAATCCTCAACGAAAGTCACGAAATATTTGTCACCACCTTTTGTATGAGTCAAACCAAGAGGTTCACTCGATTGTGGTGTTTTTAGTGAGTTTGGTTTGACGCAAACCTCACACTCATCTTTGTTTTTTTTTTGTTTTACAGGATCTCATTCAATCTACGCATAGATTCGAATATAATGTGACTGAAACGTTCAGATCAAATACTAAGAGATTCTGTACCATAAGCAAATGATTCTTTCTCATTAATGTCAACAACATTGGTTACATTAATTTTAAGTCCGACTGTCTCAACGTTAATTTGGACCAGTCCGTCCTTAATATAGACAACATTCTTTGTCAATACACGCTAATCAGCCTTGTCATTGACGATGAATTTGTGCCTAATTAGCATTGTGCCCTAAATAAGATTTTTATGCATCTCTAGCACATGCTTTGCATTAGTGAGAGTGAGCTTCTTTGAGAAGTCAACTTCAGCACTATGATTAAATTCTTGTCATTATTTATGGTAGAAGGGAAACATTCCCATATCAACGCATATATGAGCTATTACATTGGTATAATACCACCACTCATTTGGGTTATGCTCAACCATATTGACTCCGAGGATGACATTACACATGTCTATCTCGACTAAATTGGCTTCAGCCATTCCATTGTCTTTTACACCACCAGATCTAACAATGATCACATCGGTGTTGTTAGTCATATTGAAATTTGATTTTGTTCAAGAGAATCAAACCAAATTAATATACTAACCAATACCCAACTCTCAAGTTAAAGGGTAAAATTAAATTCAATTTCTAGAATTTAATAAACTTAATACAATATCGAATTGTATTAGTATTCTTGAACTCATATCAA
This sequence comes from Eutrema yunnanense, assembly GCA_002933935.1. Taxonomy (NCBI): domain Eukaryota; kingdom Viridiplantae; phylum Streptophyta; class Magnoliopsida; order Brassicales; family Brassicaceae; genus Eutrema; species Eutrema yunnanense. The sequence goes on from PKML01050244.1 coordinate 284,342, forward strand.
GAATCGCAAGAGGCCTGCTGGGTATCGATCGATACCTCAAAAGTCCAATGATTTAATTATTCGATTAAATCAGCCTCCAATACTTAATTGAACATCAATTAATTATTCAAAAATTCGTAAATTTTTGGAAACATAGTATTAAGCTATGTGCAATACCTTAACACGTCTTTAAATTTGTCCAAGGCTTCATCTTTACTTCTTAAAAGAAAGATGTAACAATATCTCGTACAATCATCTATGAAAGTCACGAAATATTTCTTGCCTCCTCTGGTTTGAATATATTTCAAATCACATATGTCTGTGAGAATTAAACCCAGAGGTTCTGTTGTTCTTTGAACGCTGGGTGAGGGCGTTTTAGTGAGTTTGGCTTGGACACAAAACTTCACATTTGTCTTTGCTTAATTTGCATTTAGGAATCATGTTCATGTTCATTAATCTACTCATAGATTTAAAATTAACATGTCCTAATCGTTCATGCCAAATATTAAAAGACTCAGCGAGATAAGCAAATGGTTTCTTATCATTAATCTTAGGGTTCTACGAGGTGGATGCCTCGGTTACATTATCCTTTCGGATTACTTCCTCAACAGATATCTTACATAGATTATCACATACAGAACCCTTACCCAAATACATCCCATTTTTCGTTAGGATTAGCTTATCACCTTCCAGCTTCACAGAGAATCCATGCTTACTTATGAGCGATCCAGAGATCAGATTCTTGCGTATGTCTGGTACATGGACGACGTTCGTGAGAACCAGTTCCTGTCCAGAGGTGAGCTTCAGAACAACCTTCCCGTGACCATCAACTGTCGACGAGGCGGAATTTCCCATCAAGAGTTTATCACCACTCTTGTTCTTTGTGTATGTCGAGAACATCTCGCGATCCATACAGATGTGTCTGGTTGCACCAGTATCGAACCACCAAGTCTTTGGATAGCTCTCTGCAACATTGGCCTTATTGATCACAGCACACATGTCAGTTTCTGTCAAGTTTGCTTGAGCTTTCACTGTTTCGATCAGACTCGCAGTCGTTTGATCCACGTTGTCGTTATTTGTCATTCTGTTAAGACAAACGAAACAACTTTCAATTAGTATCGATATATAAACTTTAAGAATCACAATTCTAATATCGAACTAAATCGCATTGGTGTCGATCGATACTCCTTGGTATCGATCGATACACACCCAATGTCTATCGATACACCCATATGGTGTCGATCGATGCTCTCAGAGTCGATCGATACACTTTTAGTGATGATCGATGCACGTGAGTTTTGCATAAGATCTATCGATACACCTCGGTGTCGATCGATGATCAGCTTTTGTCGATCGATACACATATAGTGTCGATCGATGCACCCTGTGTGTCGATCGATGCAAGTGAATTACACAGGATCGAACGATGAACCACAGGGTCGATCGATGCCCCTTAGGTGTCGATCGATGCTCGATGCACATGATGTGTCTATCGATGCATACTGGTGTCGATCGATACACGTTGAGTGTCGATCGATACACGTTGAGTGTCGATCGATACACCCTGGATTCCGATCGATGCTTGATGCACATACTGTGTCATTCGAAGCATCATGGTGTCAATCGATACACGATAAGTGTCGATCGATACACCCTGGGTGTCGATCGATACAAGTGAATTTTCACAGGATCGATCATAGCACCACAGTGTCGATCGATACCTGTGTCTTATACACAGTATCGATCGACATAGACCAACTTGGTCGATGCAAAGTATCGATCGATACACTGAGGTGCCGATCGATACACTGTTTGCATGGTATCGATCGATACACTTAAGTGTCGACCGATACAATTTAGTGCAGTAACGACCGATACCATAGGGTGTCGATCGATACTCACAAGGCCTCGATCAGAATCGAACCTATCAACAACAGATGTATGTTCGTTGATTATACCGTTCTTTAATCGCAATTAAAGACGGTTTTTTAGAAGATGTTTAAAACAGATCTGCTTCTACTACACGTTTCAAGTTGCTAAACAGCGGTTTGATAACGTTTGAGTATCACTAGCAGAAGAACATCTTCTTAAAAATAGAGAGAGATGAAGATTGCCTCTACTACACGTTTCAATTTGCTAAGAGCTTTTTGACAACGTTTGAGTATCATCAGCAGTAGAGAATCGTTTAAAAAAAACCGTTTGAAAACGTTTATTTACTCGTGATTAAAGATCCAATTGAAGTATTAACAAAAATTGGATCTTCTTAGAGTTAAGATTGTAGGACCAAAATTTAGCACAATAGACAGGAGAGATTTAATCACGATTATATCAATAAACAGTTAAGGTACAGACGATTCATATAACGATAAAGCAATAATAAATCTAAGGAGGCGAGATGAATCTCTTTCCTTAACTCTAAGAATCTCCCGTAGTGCGACGGGTTTTTTATAGATCCATGAGTCCCAGGATACAACCAAAGTAATCTGTATCATCTACACTTGATATCAGATCTAACGAACATTAAACTACGATACTCTCGAATAAAGACTTACTCTCTAGACAGAAGGGAATTGAATAAACTATTGCTAGAACTTTTAGAATGTGTTTATTGTGTATCAGAGGATGATTTTTTTTAGGTGAAAATCGTGTTGTATATATAGGAGAGAGGCTAGGGTTTTTCCATGACAGAAAAGGAATATTTCTAGAATAACCTAGGCGGCTGCGATTTTTAAGTCGGCCCGCTGGGTATCGATCGATACCAAGGGGTATCGATCGATACCTCAAAAAGTCCACGGGCCCAATCAAGGCCCAAGATGCGAACGTCGCACGTATGGCTTTTCTTCTCTCATGTTGTTTGTTTAAGACACAACTATTCCAACATATATACACGAGAAAACATTTCTCGGTTAATGAAAACATTTCATTAGAAAGAGCTCAGCTCATTTCTTTTCACACTAACACAATTTTATCAAGCCCTCGAGCTTTGACAAAAAATTAGTTCCAACATTTTGCATATACATGTTTTTTTAATATATAATAGTTTTGCATAAGTCGACAACTAAGACCTCGATCATTGACAAATTAAAAAAGACGTCGATTGTTTATACTAAGACGAACTTGCAAGCGAAAAGAAGGATCTAAAAGCATAAAAAAATACTCCGCTTGGTGAATGAATAACAAATTTGTCGCAAATAAAAGTCATGAAACCCATTGAATACATATATTTTCAGTTGAAAATGATTAGTTTTACGTTAATAACTTATCGGATCTTTTTTCATCTATTATTTATATAAACCAATACACATGTAGCAAAAGACATATATATTTGATGAATGGAATTGTATTCTTGATATATGCGTAACACGTTAGATTTAAAATGAAAAGATTAGTTGTCCCACGCTTTGTACATAGATCGCGTGACTTTGCTTTCAATTTAATTAGGTCATCAGGGACATGGTTTAATCAACTTGTTGATTATTATTGGATAAGGACTAAGATCCAACTGTACACACGGTTTTATCTGAAAGAAAAACTGCAAAGTCTTCAACGGAAAAAACAAAAAAAAGTCTTTAACGTAGATAAATACATGTAAAATAATTTTCTTCACAAGTATGGGGTTTGTAAAATAAATTTCTTCACAAAAAAGTCCTCAAAAACTGTGTTTATTTCTTATATTTTGATACAAATTTATATTCGGTATTAGTTAATTTTCTTCACGTAAGTCGTATCTATAAAATTTTGTTTTTTTATGTTGATACATAGCACATGTGCCATTGATCTACTTACTACTACAGACTAATACTAAAAATTATAAACTACTATACAAAACTATTACAAAATTATAAACTATAAAATTTTGTTTTATTTCTTAGATTTTGATACAAATGTCTATTGTATATTAGTTAATTTCCACCACATATCTATATTCAATCGTTTATGGTGTAAATACTCCTTTTTTTAATAATAACGATCATTTTAAGAACAGATACATTTTAATCTTTTATATTTGAATTTAAGAACAGATACATTTTAATACCCATATAATCATTTTTATTAGTTATTATGTTATTATGTTAGTATTTTCTATGTAATTTTGGATTTTATATATAAATAAAAATAGATGTCAAAAAAAACAAAAACAAAATCATTTTTATTAGTAATGTTGCTATGCGCGCGCATGGATGTAAAAAGTATAATAAATCCAAGTTTGTTTTGTTTCATGTAGATTTAATTAAGTTCTTCTTAAATTTATAGATCAACATATTTGAATTTTTCAACCCGGGTAGTCTTCACAGTTTTTAAAGTCAATTTGTCAAGCAGCACCGGTCTCTTGAAATAATATTGGAACCCAAATTTTTTTATAAAAAATATATCTTTTATTTTGTGGTTAATGTGGTTTTTGCTAGGTCAAAGACTTGTATAACAAAAAAGACACTAAATGGTATTATTTAATAATCAAGAACTATGATTTAATCCGCGTTAATTATAGCGCGGATAATTTTTTTTAAAATAATTGTTTTAAAATTTAAGAGAATTATTTTATCTAAAATTTAAAATATAACTAATTAATGATTATAAATAAAACTATCAATTTGTAATAGTTTGTCTATTTAACCCGTTTTGCCGTGAACTAAAATATTATTCGGGTTAACCCGCAAAAACTTATAATATTGAAAACATAACTCTAATATGCACCATTAAATGATTCTAATTTTTGTGGTTAGTCTACGAACTCTTAAAAAAAAACGTTTTCTTGTGTCTAACTTTTTATAAAATTTGTAAAATATTTTTCAACTTTTGTTTTGATATATATTCAAATAAAATATAATAAATTATAGTGAAAAATATAGCAAGATTTTGAATAGATTTGTTTTCTTTGAATATATATGAATTGATTATTATTTTTAAATATATAGTATTAAAAATAGTTAAGAAATTAAATAATAAATAACTTTTTTAATGCAAAATATATACTTTCCATATTCTAATCAATAATTTTAAAAGACTATTATATTTTCCTATTTTAATTATTCTTTGTTATTTGTAATGACGTTTCATGTAATAACTTAAAAAATGTACTCTTCATTTTGTAAAATGTCTTTTAAAATAATATTATAGAGATACATATGAACCCAGAAAATTTCTAAATTCAACACGAATTCACAAATCCAGAAATTCTAACCAATCATTCTGTTATTACTACTCGAAACAATATCAATCTAAAACAAAATCACCACTGACAAAGCAAATAAGCTTACAAATCCGGCATTAATCCAAAAATTCAAAATTAAAAGGTAATAATTAATAAAGAGGGATCGAAATCCAACGTATACTCGAAATCATTCATCTGATACTCAAAATCAAATTCAAAACAATGAGACTTATAACCTCGTCGAAATCGCAAACCCAGAAAGGAAAATCTGTCGAAATCGCAGAAGAAGAAATCGAATAGGAAAACACGCATGATGTTAGAAAAAAACTGAAATTACTCTTACCCCATTTTGACACTTCTCTTGTCAATTAAAAACCAGTTCGATCCAACGTCGCTCATGAACCCTAAATTCCCAAATCGATTTGGAAATTTCTAATTTCTAATTTTACCCCCCATTTCTTTTTTTTTATTCCCTTCTATTTTATTCATGTTTTTTTAATAAAAAAAATTGTTATTTCAAATATAATAAAATAATCATCATATTTTTATTAAATTCAACGGAATTAACTGTTCCGTTTAAATTTAAGGGTTTGAAGTGTTAATTTTGTTATTTTCATGGTTCATAATGGAAATAGTAAAGTCCAAGGGTTAAAAAAAAAATTATAGTTTAAAATACGATTTTCTCGGTATTATTCGATATTCGATCCCTTATGGTGTCTTTTGATAAAACTTAATTTCATTTTATCCCTATTTAACCAATTGTATGGTGGACTCTTTGATAATTACTGCCTTGCTATTTAATTTAATTTACGCATCCCGTTCGACTTGTCATTCTCGGTATTTAAGCAAGTGATTCAGTGCGAGACACATGCATTGAGTAACCAGCCACTCACGACAGCTTGTTAAAATAGAACACACGACGGCCAAATGTTACTATGTATTTATCGTTTATTATTTTCAAATTCTTGTGTGGGAGAATGAATGTCGAATGTAGACCACACAAAAAGCTAAAAACTCAATCCAGAAAAGGGAAAAAATCAAGTGGGGCATATGTCGACGGGAGCAATAGCTCTCAATCGAAAAGACATTTATAAGGCTTCGGATTTGCTATATAATTTTGGAATTTCGGAATATTCGTGAAATTGAATTATGCAATGAAAGTGTTTACACATAACAATTCAAACTGAGGTACAAATCATTTATCAAAATTATTATTAAAGTGACTGAAACCAAATTTATATATTTCAGAATCTCACAATATTTTTTCTTTCGAATTTAACTGATAGTTGAGTTGGTAAATATATAATGTAATTGTGCAGATAACTTTTGGTTTGAAACACTTAGCCTGTTCAATCATAGTTTTACATTCTATTTATAATACAGACAAATTATATTTAAAGCATAATCAATGATTCATGTCAAGCACGTCTACTAGTCAAAGATCATTTTTCTATAAAAAAATATGACTTTTAATAGAAGTTTTGGATTAGATGATGATGTTGCGAATGTCTAAAGTTTTCATATTATTTGGGAGTTTGCTAACAAATATGTAACTTTACGACATTTTTGTTCTAACTTTTGCAAGATGGTAGAATAGTAGACACAGCCAAATATGGACCGCATATATATATATATAGTCGCACGCATTCAATCTTTTGCTCCTTGCACTTTAAAGAAAGTCTTCTATTACAAATCTCATCTCTGTCTCTATTACTTCTCTCTTTTTGCAAAATCTCTGCCTCCATAAGAACAGAACAGAGCAAAGAAGAAAAGCTGAAGGCTTTGTTGTTCTGAAGAAGAAAAAAAAGAGCCTTTTTAAAAAGAGAAGCTTCTCATGGATTTATTTGCTTTCGATGGCTCTTTGTCCATGTGGAAAGACGTTGCCGGAATCGCAGGTAGAAACTTTTTAATCTGCTTTTTTAAACCTATTTTTTTGGTAATTCTTAAGCTCATTTGGGGATAAAACCCAAAATTTAGATTCTTTTATAACTACATAAATATGTATTTGGATCTGGCTTAATTGCCATGAATATCCCCAAATCAAGAGATATGTTGGCCATTTTTGGTCTGCACTTTACTTCTTCCTCTTTGGCACCGAAACAATCTTAATAAGATTCAAATGTTGTTTCTGATCAATTTCCTCCGAGACAACATGTGCAAATGGTTGACACATTAGAGGAAAAATTTTGAGTGAAATTGATTATTCTTTTGGATTCTTATAAAAATTAACCATTTATGTTAAATTTGCATTCTTCCAAATTATAGTGGACCCACCAAAAAGTGAAAAATAACCCTAATTCCACTATAAATAGTTCCTAATAAGAGAGGAAAATATTAGCGTAAAAAGGCCTAATTCCACTAATATTTGTTCCACTCACTCACCACCATTTGCACCCAACAAAAAATATGCTTCTGTAGAAACCGAATTTATGCTTATTACTGTTGCATCTTTTGTTCTGTTTCAGGCAACATATTTGCTTTTGGGCTATTCGTTTCACCAATGTGAGTTCTTCTTCTTCATCACTTACTAACTAAACCTTGTTCCTTCCTTGTATTAAAACATAGTTTTCTTTTTATCTATGGACTTCACTGATTTGTTTCTCAATTGTGTGTGTGTGTGTGTGTGTCACTCTGTTTTATTTTCAGGCCAACGTTTAGGAGAATCATGAGGAACAAATCGACCGAACAATTCTCGGGTTTACCATACATTTACGCTCTCTTAAACTGCTTGATCTGCCTTTGGTATGGTACACCTTTCATTTCCCACAGCAATGTCATGCTTATGACTGTGAATTCTGTTGGAGCCACTTTTCAGCTTTGCTACATTATCCTCTTCATCATGCATACAGACAAGAAAAACAAGGTTTCTTGATTGATTCCACTTCTATTCACACGAAAAAATCCGCTAAATCCCCTGTTTTTTTTGTTCTTCTAATAAAGATCTTGATCATGGCAGATGAGGATGCTTGTTTTGCTTCTTGTGGTGTTTGCTGTGGTTGGATTGATTGTAGCTGGAAGTCTGCAGATACCCGAGAAGCTCACACGATGGTACTTTGTCGGGTTCTTGAGCTGCGCTACTCTTGTCTCGATGTTTGCCTCACCCTTGTTTGTCATCGTAAGTTCCTACAAACGTCAACATATTCTTTTTCAAAATGTTCAGCTTTATTGATTCCCTGACTTTCCTGCTCTTTTGAAGAACCTAGTGATTCAAACTAAGAGTGTTGAGTTTATGCCGTTTTACCTCTCTCTATCGACTTTCTTGATGAGCACTTCCTTCTTCCTTTACGGGTTATTCAACAGCGATGCCTTTGTTTATGTAAGTTGCTTCTCTTCAATAATTGATTCTGAAATTTGTGTTGTTTTTCCATAAAGTATTAACAAACCTTTATTGTTTCTTTAAAAAAACTCAGACACCGAATGGGATAGGAACGATTCTTGGTATTGTGCAGCTGTGTTTGTACTGTTACTACCACAGAAATTCTATAGCGGAAGAAACAAAAGAGCCTTTGATTGTTTCTTATGTGTGAGATTCGCGCAAAGAAGCAAATCTACGGTGGGGAAAAAGAAAACAAAAATGTGGTTACATCAAAGATTCTTTTGTTGTTGTTGTAGTTGTTGTCTACTCTTTGTAGCTTCTTGTAACTATATCTACCGGCTTTGATTCTCCCATGGCGTGAAGATGTTTATCCTCTTGGCTTCTGTCATGATCGAAAGATATGGAGATCTTTTTTTCAGTTTTGATGGCTCAATTGCTGAAGATTATCTGGTCGGTTGATTTGAAGAACATTTGTCCATATATTGTTTGTTTTAGAAGATTATTCTATTTGTTTGTTTATAAGATTTTGCTTTCTTTGTCCAAAAAAAACGAAGAAAATTTGCATGTATTTGTAGCAAATTGTTTGTTAATAAGGAATCATTTTTTTTTTGTCCATCTAAGCAATCAAAAACACACACCAAAAATTAAGAAATTAAATTCGCATCTATATCACATAAGACATTGTCTACAGAAACATGTTTTTTTGCACTCTCACCTTTCATTGCGGTTTTAACTTTTAGTACACGAAACATCAAGAGACTTCCTTGCAGAGAAAACAACTATTAAAGCAAATCTCTCAGAGTTGTTCTTACCAGAGAACTCTGTTTTACCTGCAAAACAGCAACCAGAACTTATATCCATCTCTAGAACAACCAAATCAAGACATTTTGTTTTGGTTTTTGTTGTTGTTTAATGTAGAAAAAGAGTAAACTAACACTCACTTCTTCTTGAGGTTGAGTATGATGAAGCGGATGGCCGCGTTCATCATACAATATTAAACCGCTAAACCGGGGCAATTCACATTTCTCACCCATCAGAATCGGTCGCTGCCAAACCGGGTCAACCGCATTAAGACTCCTTTCCTTAACCGCAAGCAATGGCCGCGGCCTCCGCGTCTCCATCTCCATCCACTTCGCTGCAGAGCTCCAGCAAAACGAACCCATCAACCTTCTCTTCACTTTGCTCCAGTTACAATTCCTCTTGTCCTCCATTGTTCTTGATCCAACCCCTGTTTCGGACGCCCACTCCGCGTCTGCTACTTGCTTTCCTCGAGAGTTGCGGTTGAGAAACGCTGCGGCTATGCAGAGGAGCGTTACAGCAGCTGCTGTTCCGACCAAGATCACGACCGCTTCTTTCGTCGTTAGCTTTAGTTTCTCCTCCAACTTCCACAAGGCTTCCATTGTTTTTGTCTTTGGTCTTTTTTAGGGGTATATTAGAGCAATTGGAGAGTTAAGTGTGAGGAAAGTATATAGGTGAAAATGGTGAGCTTCATGTGAAATCCACCGTTATAAATATATATATATATTTTTTGGAATAAATCCGTTACAAATTTATTGTTCATCATTATTATATACCCTATCGTTTTCTTTACCCTCACTTTGAGCCAATGTCCTTGACTTGATGATTCATTATGTTTTTTTTTTTTTTTTTTTTTTGAGTCCTTGCAAATCTCCGGAAGTAATCTCAAGTCCAAACGGGCCCAAACTAATTTATCGGATAGAAGTGATACAACCTATTTTAATGCCCAATTCAGCCAAGAGTTAGTTTAATCCGTTATAAATTATAGCCGTTGTAGTCTATACAAATAAAATTAGAAATAATTTGATATATTTTTCTTTTTGTTAAGACATAAATTGTTACTTGAAAGGTTTGTTTTCGTTTGTTATATAGCTTATGGACTAAATACATCACGGTAGCTTGTAGGGACACAAGGTTTTTATGACATCACGAGCCACACAAGGGTTGTTCATGTTCTTGTTGGCTGGGACCTATGGAATTGTGGTACACAAGAATTAAAGACGAAGGAGCAAACTGAAAAGATCTAAATAAGTGGGTGGAAATTGAAAATATGGCAGTATAATCAGAAAATTCTGTAAATACGAAAACTAAAAGGAGTGATTCGAAGGTTTTAATTTCTCTCGAGTAATCGGAGTTCCTACAATTCTGCGAAAGAGTTTTGAGTTGGTCGATCTCCAAATCTGATGAACAATTCTCAGGAATCCTAATTTGTTTGACAAGGCTTCAAGGGTTTGCAATCGTCGAAGGTCAGTGCGTGATTTTGAGTTTGTAGACCTAATCTGATTACATCGCAAAGTTTTGAAGTATGCAGATCTGATCCTTGAGAAATTCCTTTCGTTTAGCAGATTTTCACGGGATTCTAAGATCAGAGCGATAATGTCTGGAAGAAATCGTGGACCTCCTCCTTCCATCAAAGGTGGATCTTACAGTGGCTTGCAAGCTCCGGTTAACCAACAACCGGCTTTCGTTAGAGCCTTGGGGGGACCAGTGCCTCCTCCTCCTCGTCCCTCTATGCTAGATGATACTAGGGAAACCCAATTCAGAGTGGATCCAAGAGGTCTTCCTCAACATCTTTCAATCATGGAGGATCGTATCGCTGCTCAAAATCAAGATGTGCAGGGCTTTCTTGCTGATAACCAGAGGCTGGCTGCCACTCATGTTGCGCTTAAACAGGAACTGGAAGTTGCTCAGCATGAGTTGCAAAGAATGATGCATTACATTGATTCCTTGAGAGCCGAGGAAGATATAATGATGAGGGAGATGTATGACAAATCTTTGCGATCCGAAATGGAACTGCGTCAAGTCGATGATATGCGAGCTCAGATTCAAAAGGTCCGTGCGGATATTAAAGAGTTTACTTCGAGTAGGGAGGAACTAACCAGCCAGGTTCATGTGATGACTCAAGATTTGGCTAGACTTACAGCAGAATTGCAGCAGATACCCACACTAACTGCTGAAATTGAGAACACAAAGCAAGAGCTGCAACGTGCAAGGTTTGACCTGTCTCTTTATAGATTTGCCTTTGTTCATCTTGATGTTAATGTGTATTTAAGCTGTGGTTTCTGCTTTGTAGAGCGGCTATTGATTATGAGAAGAAAGGGTATGCGGAAAATTACGAGCACGGTAAAGTTATGGAGCATAAATTAGTTGCAATGGCTCGGGAACTGGAGAAACTTCGAGCAGAGAATGCTAACACAGAAAATAGAGCTCATGCAACTGGTCCTGTTGGGAATCCTGGTATGGTAAACTTGAATAACTATAAATCATCACAATGCCATTAAATGCACAAATAGGAAGGAAAAATAATTACTAGCAATGAATATCTTCTACAGTGGAAAATGTTAAGAAAATAAACATGTTTTTGATCAGGTGGAGTTGGTTATGGTGGTGGCTATGGGAATCATGAGGCTGGGTATGCTGTGAATTCTTATCAACCCAACTATGGCATGAATCCAGTAAGTTATAAATTTAAACTTTTGAACCGTTTTTCGTGGGATTCTTTAGTTTAGTTTTTACCAAGAAGAGTATTAATAGTGCTGTAGTAAAGCAAGATAATATGCCTGAGTTTAGACAGTTCCACACTTTAGTTTGAACTTTGAATCTTGGATATGAACCAAACTACATTTGCCAATAGTAGAGCCTAAGGTTCGAACAAGTCAATCTGATGTAACCAGAACTGCCTCAATGGGACTTGTTAGACCAATCTTGAGTCAACAATGGAGCTGTGGTCGATGAAACCTGTGACAAAATATCTAACAGAACAACAACTATATTCACATATCTCCTGATGTTGTAGTTTTAGATGCATACATATATACACATCTAAACTAAAAGCACTCATATGATGACAATGCTGGTTCAGGCACAGGCAGGCGTTGAAGGCTATTATCCTCCTCCTTATGGACCACCCGCTACGTGGGCTGGTGGCTACGATATGCAGCAGCAGCAGCAGCAGCAGCAGCCACAAGGACATCGATGAAAATGTCAAAGTCCTCCATTTTCCCGACAACTCATGAAATTAAAGGCAAAACAAGCATCTCTTTGTGAAACAACCCAACATACTACAGTTTTCTAAAATTAAGGAGGGTTTATTGGTTCATGGATTTTAATGAATTTAGAAATTTTTATAGGATTTGGAAATCCAAGGATTTTTAAATTTAATAAAGTGGATTTGAAAATCAAATAAAGCAGATTTATGTCTTATGATATAAAGATAAAACAATCGTTAACACTAGTTTTGATAAGTAATAAAACATCTCTATTTGTTGCTAAAAAATATAATATAAAAAATCTCGCATTTCTAGACGTTAAAAAAAAAAAAAAAATCTCGCATTTTTTATATTTGACTTTCCAAATTGTTCGAATCCGTTCACATATTTGCTGCGATGGCTGCTCTCCATTGATTGGCATATTCTCTTTATTGCTTTTGGTTTGCATGAACTTCATGATAATTGTTATTAATTTTTCAAATATTTTTTCTGCACTTTTTGGTTTTTCGGGAAAGTTATACCAGAATTTTCGAAGAAAATTGTGTAAACCAGCACAAACAAGTACAAAATCTGCTTGTGTCTTATAAAAAAAAGTAGGCGTATATTTAAAAATTAGAAATCGAGATTTGAAAATACCAAAGATTCTCTCAACTACGTTTCTCAAGGATGCATGACGATGGTTGAAAATACCAAAGATTATTTCCTTGTGTCTTTTTTATTCCCAAAGATTTGAATAATTAAAAATCGAGATGTGATGATGTTCAATGAAAAAAACTAGAATGTTTTGGAAGGAGGTCTCATATACTTTATGAGAAAGTGTTCACAATAATTTTTTTTGTTTGTCAAATCATTTGAAATAATGAGGTTTGGGAAAGGATTTCAGCCTTTGTATTTTACATTAAAAAATACTACCAAATCTATGAAAATCTAGGGGGTGTATTCAATATAGCATTTGTAGTGATTTATATTAAAATCACAAATCCTATGTTATTCAAACATGAATTTTAAAAAGTCTATTAAAATCTCATGTTATTGAACTGGTGATTTCTAAATGAACCTTTAAATTCACTGTTATTTGAAATATTTTAAGTGGTGGGGTTTAGGAGACTTTTAGTGATTTAAAAATGTTTTGGTAGAAATTCTTAGTTAAATAAATAAAAATTTAAATCTCATGGTTTTATGTGAGATTTCATAGTTATTTAAAAACAAATCATAACAACTTTCATAATTCACTCAAATCATCTAAAAACTCACTAAAACTCAAATCTTTCCAAATCCTCATAAATATTAGATTGAATACACCCCCAATGTGGAATCAAATTGATTCTCAAATCCTAATATTGAATAACACATAATTTTAATAGGGATTTGAAAATCATAAAACCAATAACACCTGATTTTAATAAAAAAATTGAAAATCAATTATTGAATAACACTAAATTTGTTTGGATTTCCAAATTCATTAGAATCCGTGAACCAATAACCCGCCAGATACCATTATTTACGCCAAAACAAAGACCTGAAATGGGCCGAATTTAGGCCCATTGGTAATCACCTTCCCCGCCCATATAACAAAAGAAAAAAATGGCGGGTAAATTGTATGGGTTGATGAGGAGAAAGAATGAAGAAATTAATGAAATTTTCAAAGAGAATAAAAATGAGATTTCGCGGGTATTCTTTCCCACTCACTGTTTCACTAAACACCAAATCAGGCGGCAAAGTAATGATTTCGATTGCCCTTTTAATTTCTCTGAGGTCTGCGAATGTTCACATAATCCCATAGATCTGAAGTAGAAGCCATGGATGCTCAGTTTCAGGATTTACCTCCTCTCAAAAGATTGAGATTGATGCAGCGAGATCTCGAACGTGCGCAGCCGCAGCTACCGAGTCAGTCGGAGGTGAAGTCGTTGCAGCTGCCGGCGAAGAAGAGGAAGCATACTCGCGTTGATTACGACGACGATGGCGATTGCGAGAACTCTAATCCCACCTATCGTTGTCTTCCGGCGAAGAAAAGGATATGGGCGATTGATCCCGATCTTCTCTCCGGTAATCCCCTTTCGCCTTTTGATCTGAATATTGAGTATAAACCTTCTGTTGCGGAGAACGGAATTGAGAAGAATAGATCTGTAATGGTTGAATCGAGTTTAGAAGTAGAAAATGATGATGATAAAGAGAATATTGATCCTCTAGGGAAAGAAAAAGTTTTGGATCTGTCTGATAGAGAAGTAGAAAAAGAAGACGAAGAAGACTGTGAGCATGAAGAAGATGGCATTATGTGTGCTGTATGTCAAAGCACAGATGGTGATCCATCAAATCCAATCGTGTTCTGTGATGGGTGTGATTTAATGGTTCATGCTTCGTGTTATGGGAACCCTCTTGTTAAGGCTATACCAGAAGGTGATTGGTTTTGCAGACAGTGTATTGCATCGAAGAACCCGGGAAAACTCTTCTCTTGCTGCTTGTGTACAACCAAAGGTGGAGCCATGAAACCCACCAAGGATGGTCGATGGGCTCACATCACCTGCTCGTTGTTTGTGCCGGAAGTCTACTTTGAGGATCCTGAAGGAAGGGAAGGGGTTTGTTGCAGCGAGATACCGAACAAGAGGTGGAAAGATAGGTGTTATTTGTGCAAGATTAGACGCGGGTGTGTTATCGAGTGTTCAGAGATGAAATGTCAGTTGGCTTTCCATGTTACTTGCGGTTTGAAGGAAGATCTTTGCATCGAGTATCGTGAAGGCAAAAAGAGTGGTGGTATTGTTGTTGGTTTCTGCAATGAGCATACCAAACTGTGGGAAAGGGTAAGATTTGCATCATACTTTTTTCTCTCATCTGTTAGTTGTGTGTATTTATGTTTAGGGCTCAATTTTGATGATAAGTTTTGTTTGTCAGCAACAGGAAAGTGGAAAGTACAAGATTGTTGCCAGAGATGAAGATAAGATGTAGAAAAGAGCATTCTTTTGCTTGCAACTCTGAAGCTTCTGGTGCTTAATGTTTGTCAAGTTTATGTTTTTTTTTCTTTCTTTCTCAAGTCTATGTTATGTTCTACGTTGGAATTGTTTAAAGTTGTACAAGGCTAAAACTTCTAATTCCATTCTCATTGTATCTCTTATGGTTTATGTCATGATTATCATAAGTAGTTTTCCTTTTTGGAAGATAGATCAGAATGTTGATCATGTTCTGCTCTTCAAACTCAGACTCAACATGGTGGAAGTTCAGTGATTTTGCTGTCCAAATCATGTTAGACTCGTGGCATTAGACCCTAGATCTTGGAAAGCTCAAAGAAATGATAGGCATGCTTCTCTTGAGAACAGTTTACCCAAATAAAATGCTTTTTTTTTCTCTCTAAAAAGTCAAATCTTTGTCCCTTCTCTGATAAACATAACAGAATAATATACCCACTCTTATTTCAGATTCTTACATACAGCATTACCTATCCAGAAACTCCTGGACAAATACAACGTTGGTTTACACAAACCGATAATCAAATCTGAATCTCGCTCAATACAATTCATACCGGTAACCAAAGAGGGATTTGAAACAAACAAAGAGAGATACAGAACTGCATCAACGAACCAATCATATTGTCTTAGCTACTGCACTTCCAGTTAAAAGCATTAAAAGCTACAATTTTAGGGTTTCAGAAATCATTCTTTTCCGCGCAAAAAAATTCCCAAAAAAAATTTGGACCATTTCTCGATTTGTGCGTGTCATCCTTGCGCAGGGGCCATGCTAATCTTCTCTGTATCGTTCCAATTTTATCAGATGTCCCCGAAGGGTACAATCACTTAGTCGACTGTAGCCATATATAAACGTAGCTTCTTTGTTTTACCTGACCGATATGGGACTGTCGAACAGCTTAAATAGGCCTGTTTCTCAAAAGGCCTCTCTATCTATTCTTTATAAGCCCATTAACGTTATTGACCATTTTTTTTTTCCCACACTGTTCTCAAAAGGTATATAAAGCTCAATTTCAAATATAATCCTCCTTACTCGCGGAACGAAAAACATGACCATATTCTTTCTTCGGATCGAGATTCAAAATTTTTCTGTCGGAACTCTGATGTTGCTTCCAAGAAACCTAGATTTCTTCGCTGCTATAAAGCCTTCTGCTTTCGCATCTTTGTATTCCACAGTTTCTGGGCAAATCGAAGAACAGCCGAAGAGATACGAGTACCACAATGTTGCTACATGTATCGCCACATTGCAACGGTGTGCGCTGCGCAAAGACGCCGTTTCCGGCGAACAGGTCCACGGTTTCATGGTTAGGAAAGGGTTTTTCGATGATTCGCCTCGCGCCGTCACGAGCCTCGTCAATATGTACGCTAAGTGTGGTCTTGTGCGGCGCGCGATCTCGGTCTCCGGTGGATCCGAGCGCGATGTGTTTGGTTATAACGCCATTATATCTGGGTTTGTGGCGAATGGGTCTCCTTTCGATGCGATTGAGATGTACAGAGAAATGAGAGCTAAGGGAGTTTTCCCTGATAAGTATACATTTCCTAGTTTGCTAAAAGGAAGCGATGCTATGGAGACTTGTGATGTCAAAAAGGTTCATGGGTTGGCGTTTAAACTTGGGTTTGATTCCGATTTCTTTGTGGCGAGTGCCTTAGTGACTTCATACTTGAAGTTCATGTTAATGAAGGATGCTCAGAAGGTGTTCGATGAATTGCCTGACAGAGATGACAACGTGCTTTGGAATGCTTTGGTTATTGGCTATTCGCAGATTTTTAGATTTGAGGATGCTTTAATTGTTTTCTGTAAAATGCGTGAAGAAGGAGTAGCCCTTAGTAGGCATACCTTCACTGGCGTCTTATCAGCATTGACTGTGTTAGGGGATCTTGACAATGGTAGATCGATCCATGGCCTTGCGGTGAAAACAGGTTTTGATTCTGGAATTGTTGTATCAAATGCCTTGATTGATATGTATGGAAAGAGTATATGGCTAGAGGAAGCAATCAAGATATTTGAAGCAATGGGTCACGAGAGAGACATGTTTACGTGGAACTCGGTGTTATGTGTTCATGACTACTGTGGTGATCATGATGGAACTTTAGCTCTGTTAAAGAGGATGCTTTCTTCCGGAATCCGACCTGATCTTGTTACATTGACAACCGTTCTCCCCACTTGCGGCCGTCTAGCTGCATTGAAGCAGGGCAGAGAGATTCATGGCTACATGATCGTCAATGGACTTTTAAACCGAAATTCCAACGATGAATTCATAAACAATTCTTTGATGGATATGTACGCGAAATGCGGGGACTTGAAGGATGCACGGACGGTTTTCGACTCGATGAGGAATAAAGACTCAGCTTCTTGGAATATCATGATTAATGGTTATGGTGTGCAGAGCTGTGGTGAGTTAGCTTTGGAAATGTTTTCACGTATGTGCAAAGCAGGCGTCAAACCCGATGAAATCACATTCGTTGGGTTGCTACAAGCATGTAGCCATTCGGGCTTTGTGAGCGAAGGGCGAAGACTTCTGGCACAGATGGAAACAGTATATAACATTGTCCCAACAAGTGATCACTACACTTGTGTGATAGACATGCTTGGCCGTGCAGGCAAGCTAGAGGAAGCATATGAGTTAGCAGTAACAATGGCCGTAGGGGATAATCCTGTTGTCTGGAGATCAATATTGTCATCATGTCGCCTCCACGGGAACACAGATCTTGCACAGGTGGCAGGAAAACGGCTATATGAGCTTGAGCCAGAGCATTGCGGCGGTTATGTATTGATGTCTAATGTGTATGTGGAAGCTGGGAAATACGAGCAAGTGTTGGACGTTAGAGACGCAATGAAACAACGGAATGTGAAGAAGACACCAGGTAGCAGCTGGATTATGCTCAAGAATAGCGTTCACACGTTCTTTAACGGTGATAAGACTCACCCGGAATATGAATCTATCCAAGCTTGGTTAAGTCTGTTGACTTCTCATATGTGTGGTCATGAGTATATGCGGCTCGACGACTACGAGTAATTTTGGGTAGACATCAGATCCTTCTTTTTGTAACCATTGAGTATAATTTTGTTTTTTAACCTTTTTGAGTATATAATTTACTAATTATGTTGTGCGAAAGACAATCGTTCACGGGCAAGAAAATCTACGAACCAACCATATTTGGGGACATGGTAAATCCTCTGGCCATTGCTCTGTATTATTAGCCAAGAGACCAATTTCGGATAACATTGATTTTTATCTTTTGTAATCCTTTGTTCTTTGTCACATAAGAAAGAACAATGGGACCGATCTTGGAAGACCAAAATCTTGATTTCTTTCAACAAGATAGCCACAGAAATCACCTGGATGATCCAGGCTTAGCAGAGCAGTTTCCAAGAGCACATTTGGCTTTCGCCGAGACGTTTGGTGGGGTTAAAACTGAGCTTTTTATTATTACAATCTCAAATAGTCAAATGTGTTCAAATCAGGCTTGATCGAATAATACTTACATTACATAACGACTAACGAGGGGAGGTTCTGGCAATCAATCACCTGACACCAACAATCTGCTAATTCTAAGACATGCCATACCCAACCGTGCCTATGTTCCGGTGTGCTGCTACTGCAACCGCGGCGGCTCCAGCAGGACCATACTGGGATTGTGCCTGGAACAGCTTAGCATCAATACCCACCTTATGCTGAGGTTGGACATAAGGGTTTGGGTTCAGCTCAGCTGGCTTCGCGGAGTTGCATTGGGTGGGGACAAACTGCGGTTTTGGCCGAGAAGCAGCTTCAGTACCACCGCGCTTCTCTTGGTTCATGGTGTTAGGATGGAAGAAACAGTTAGGAGATATGGTCTGTGGAGGGAGTACTGTGCTTCTGTAATATGATGTCCTTGCATCATAGGACGAATCTTTGAGGTTCCTGTCATTCTCATAAGTTACAGATGATTCCACAGCACGGCCTGGTCTACCTGTTAAAATACAAGGAAGTCGATTGAGTCTGAGAAGAATATCATATCTCTCTATCTGTGGTCTCAACCGGTGGGAGATGGCTACAACTTTTCAGCCCCAGAGAAAAAGTCAAATACTTCCATAGATTATCGATTTGGATTTTTACCTGATGGTACTCTTGGAGGAGGTCCTAAAGGTTTAGTTGAATTTGCTGAAGTTGATGAAACTACTCCATTTCTTGAAGGCTCGAAAGAAACACGTCGACTCTCTGGTGCATTCAAGCCAGGTTGAGCATTGGAGGTTACTACACTGGAGTGAACTGTAGACCTACGGAGATGAAGATGCATATATTAATCACAAGTGCCATACTGAATCAAAAGAGAAGTATATTCTCCGCGGTTGATATGAACGGAAGAGAGAACATACCGTGGTAGTGAAGCATGCTTTCTCTCTGGAGGTATGACTGGCCCACTTTTGCCGCTATTTTCTTCTAGGTACGCAAACTGTTTCCTCAGATGACCAATGGCACTGCAATGTCAAAATCAATCAATCAGCGAAAATTGAATAAACAGAGTTAGTTTGAGGTCTCACATTTATTTTGCTACAAAAGGAAGACAGAGACTATAGTTCAAAAGAGGAAGTAAATACCTAGGATATAAAAAATTTGAGCCTTCAGATCCGTTCATATAATCCTTGAGCAGCTGTGGATGGTATTCTAGTATCTCCCTGTATATTAGCTCTCTAATGTCATCCTTTGTCAACCTTCGTCTTTCAAACTCAAACTCCATCTTCGAGATTGGCTGACAAGAAGGTTCTCTTTCAACCTTAGCAAGGCACTTAAAGTAAGGATCAGCCAGCGCCTGTCAAATAACATCACAATGTTAACATCTAAGGAGATGATTTATGAACAAGAGCCTTCTGCACTAGAAGCAAGCCACTTGTTCTAAGGGGGAGGGCATAGTGAATCTAGTGACAAGTGAAATGTGAAATGAAAGAAAAAGCACCTCTGCAGCAGTCGGCCTATCCTTTGGATCAAAAGCCAGCAGTCTTTGCAAAAGGCGCAATGCTAAAGGATCTGCGTTAGGAAACTTTTGCGAAAAGGGGACAAGATTTTTCTTCCTCATTTCGCCCAAGTATTTTCTAGCTTTTTCATTTCGAACCTGCATTAGAGATATACTATTAGTTATGCATGTCTCCTCCCAGCAACCAAAAAAGAAACTTGGTAATGTGGAAGCAAAAAGAACTCACTCCAGCAATGGTCTCTGATTTTGGTGTGCCAAGAAGATCGGTAATCAATTCTAACTGATGGACGACACTTTTTCCAGGAAACAAAGGCTTCCCTAATAAAACCTCCGCAAAGATGCAGCCAATGCTCCAAATGTCAATAGCTGGAGTATACTGCAAAGGATAAAAACTGCAAGTCAGACTATTGAGCATATAATTTGGAAAAACGTGCAGCTTGCAAAAAGAAACAACTGAAACGGGCATAGCCTAACACAAGTGTAAGTTGAGGTTTTCAACTTTCGGGAGAGTTAAAATCCTCCTAAACAGGAAATATTTTAATACGTTGGTTTATTCAATCCCATTGGACGCAGCTCTTAACTTATAGAGTACCAGTCATATCTCTAACATTGTTTCACATAGATTCTACACCAAACCTCTAACATTTACAACCACACAGAAAAAGGCAAAAAACATACAAGGAAGAAGAAGAAGAATAACCAGTACCTTAGAACAGAATGATCCACAGAGCTCAGGTGCTCTGTACCACCTTGTGGCAACATAATCCTGGAACAAGAAAGACAGAGAAGGAAATTCAAACACACTGGAGAGATTACAAAAACTGAATAGATAATTAACAGAAAGGTGGCGACAAGTGTGCAGACCGTCCAAAAGACTGTTGTAGGGGTATCATTGAACGACACTCTTGCTAGTCCAAAGTCGCAGACTTTCAACTTGCAGTTTGCATTTGCCAGTATGTTCTTCGGTTTAAGATCACGATGGTAAACATTAGCTGCACCCAGACGGAATCCAGTTAATAATGAAATATGGCGAAATTTGAGAGGGAAAAAGAATAAAAATCCACCTGTATGCATATACTTCAAGGCACGAAGCATCTGATAAAGGAAAAACTGGTGGTGCTCCCTTGTCAAGTCATCGTTGGCTTTGATGACTTGGTGTAGGTCTGATTCCATGAGCTCAAACACCACATAAATGTCTTTGAACTCCCTCTTCGAAGGTGGAAGCATGATGCTTTTGATTTCGACTATATCTGGGTGCCTTAGGAGCCTGAGAAGCTTGACCTCACGGAGGATACGGAGAGCATCAGAGATATGTTCAAATACATCATTAATCTTCTTAATGGCGACTTTCTCTCCTGTGTGTGTATCAATCGCTGCACAAACAACTCCGTAGCTTCCTTTCCCAATGACTTCAAGAATCTGATAACGGTTGGCATCACCATACTCGGTGAAAAATTCCATCTCTTTCATGTTCTGTTTGGTCCACCAAAGTAAAGAATAGCACACAATTTATCAAAAATCCAGTAAAATTATGCCAAGAAAAACTGAAGCGAAAGAAAGATCTCCGATGAATCACATTTACTAAGGCACTCAATTTCAATAACATTTTGCAAAAAGCGAGAGACCAACCTTCTTCCCCTGACCTTGTTGCATCCTCTTCAAAGAAAATAAAAAACTCGAGTCTTCACAAATGGCGAGAAAAAAGATTTTCTCAGCAACCAATATAAGTAAAAAAGTGACCAAACCAGAGAACAATACCGCTCAACAACCCTATCGCCTTCCTCAGTTTCAAAATCCAAAAACTCAATATGATCTCGGAAGAGATCGCAATTAAAAAAATAGTAGTGATCAAAGAAAATGGCAATTCTTCAAATCACAAAGTCAAAAATTAAAAATCCCAGAAACCTAAAACCCGATCGTAAATCTCGAGAAACCCTAGATTCTCAAAAGATGAACCCAGTCCGTGAAAGATGAGAAAATCTAGATCCTCAAGATCCAGCGATCGGAGAGAAAAGATGATAGAAAATCTGTAGATCACAAATGTTTATATATACCCGATTTGATTTTTCTTTCTTTCCGTGTATTCTAATTTTGTAGTTCCCTCTACAAAATTATGTATTCTGTTATAAAACTAGTGTTTATATATATGTATATGTTATATATATTATTATATATATATTTTGCTTTGAGAAAAAGATGTGAGGAACGTAAGAAAGTAAGCGAGAGTGAGAGAGAATGATCTTTCACTTATTATTCCTCGTGTATTCTTACTGTCAATAACAACATATTTATAGTACAAAAAAAACAATAAAATATTAAGTCGGTAACTTAAGGCGGTGAATGATGGATGGATAATCATTATCCATTCTTAACACTCCCCCTTGATTATCCATCACTCCTAATATATTACGTACTGCCTCGTTAAAAACCTTATCATGGAAAAATCCAATGGGATAAAAACCATAACAAGGAAAAAAAGAGTACAGTGACGCAATCTCCCCCTGTAATGATGGATATAGCATTCTCTTTATAAATCCCGTAGATGACGCAGACTCTCCCTCGGATAAATGAGTCTTGACCTTTACATCATTGGAATTATAACATTCTCTTTTGGTCTCTTGGATGTCTATCTTTTTGCGTGGTCTTTGATGTCTCGTTAAAAACCTTATCCTGGAAAAACTCAGTGGGGCAAAAACCATGGCAAGAGAAAAAGAGTACATCCACGCACACCATCACACTTCTCCTCCTAGAAGTGTTCTTCTTTAGATTTTTATCTTTTGCGTGTTCATTGCTGCCTCGTTAAAAACCTTGTTATGGAAAAACCCGGTGGGACAAAAACCATAGCAAGGGAAAAAGAGTGCAGCCACGCACTTCATTACATTTCTCATGGCCATTTGCCATTTCTCCCAGTCAGGCATTTTCTGGCATTCTTACACTGACTTTGGGTCTTGATCATCATTTTCATGATCAATTTCTTTGGATACAGAGAATGAGAAAATTCCATCATTACCTTCTATTTCATATCTATCCCATAATTTTTGTCTTGGGCATAGTTAGTGGAAATCTCATATTTTTCTGTATCATGTTCATCTTCTGGATGAATCTATTTATGTTGTTCTCTTTGAACATTTTCATATATGTCTTCTTGACATTTTTCTTTATATGGTTTCTTTTGAAACCTTTTTACAAATGTCTTCGGGACATTTGTCTCAATATGGTCCTTTTGGAACCTTTTCACAAATGTATTTCCAAACTCTTTAATATCATTGTATTATACTACTCGCGATAACTCTCCAAGAGTTTTGATGATCATCATTCTTTAATTCGATCGAGTAGTGTTCCCGGGAACATAATTATGATATTATCATTCAGGGATTAAATCCTCTAGAGGTTAAATCCATCATGGATTAAATCCTTCAAGGATTTTCTATATAGAGTCGCAATACAAGTCATTTTGTCCATTCCTCTTTTTGGACAAATATATATACTCTTTTGATATTTGGACTTCTGGTCCAAAGAGCTTAATATAGACTTGATTGCCTCTTTTTACTTTTTGGCCAAACAATTTCATTCTACACTCATCCATAGAGGTAGATTCATGATCCTCATTTGTATTATTTATATCGCGCGACATCTTGTTTATACTGTCGACATTTATTTTTATCTTTGGTTCCATATTTTCCCGTAATAACATGGTTAATCGAGATCTCTTTATCATTATCAATGATTTCATTCAGGTACTTGATAATATTATTAACCATATCAACGATCTCTTCAAGAGATTAATCCTCTTTCCAACAACCATATATTTGCTCCTTTTGTTTTATGAGGATTTTATATTTGGAACCAAATTAGTCTATCACGTTTCTTACGTGTCATAGACTTATATAGATCGCCCTTCAGGGACATCTATTTTTCAGCGGAGCTCAGTTGGGATATGAGATTTTCTTTTTAACTCATTATGAACTTCAGGTTCATATTCATGAGGATCTTAATAATAATTCATTTCATGAAATCTCATCCATCAACTAATTAATGCATGCAAAACTGCATGCTCTATGTCAAAACATGGAGATCATATATCACCATAATTGGTTTTGAAATCCCTTGGATTTGCTTTACTTTAAGCTCATTTTGAATGTAAACATAATCTTATGTATGTTATACTTTATCTTAATCGAAACACAATAAGTGATAACTTTGGGATGCATCACCAAAATTATCAACTTACTTGTCGATTTGAGATTCTTTAATTCTCCCCCTCGAGATGATGACACTTTTCAGGTCCATCCATCTCGAATTGAATCACACTCAATGACCAACAACATATCCTTTTAACCCATTTGGGTCAGGTATTATGCATCAAATCTTTTTGATATATGACTCTTAATACCCCCTCTTTAAGATGATGATTTTCTTTTCCATTCATCTTTGACCGATTATCGGTTATACTCGGGGTATGATTCGGGAGATTATATCCAATGAGCTTCAACCCAAAAAAAATTGGTGATTCATCCATGGATACTTTTCACGATGGCTTCATTTTTAATGTTTTCTTGATGACATGCAATAGTTGAAAAAGCTTCTAGTTTTTCAACATGTATTCTCAATGATCTTATATATCATTGGAAGTACCGTGATGGCTTTATCCGGTTTATTCAATTAGTAAACTTCAGGTTTACTATTATATATATATACCTTTGCCATCTTTTGCTTTGTATCATTATCATATATATGCATGTCTCCATCGTGTGCTCTTCTTGAGTATTTTTCTCTTTAAGAGCATATAGTTCTTTAAGAACTTTTTAGCTTTTCAGAAGCATCTAGCTCTTCCGGAGCTTCTAACTTTTTCTTTTTATGGTTCTCCGGGAACCTTTTCATTTGGTTCTCCCAATTTATCTTTCTTTCGGGGATTTTTAGAACCAATTGGCCTTCCCCTTTTCAACTGAACTCTCGGTTCATTTGCTCTATTACCATCAATATGTTCTTCAAGAACATTAATTTTGATGGAGCATTTACAGCGGGGATCTATGATTTTGTCACCCTTTTTGTATCAGTGAACGCATCTGGTAATTGATTTGCCATAATATTTTCTAAACTTCCAGTTCGCGTTGATTTGTAGGGGGGATCTAGGTGCAACAAAGACGGTGTGCACCATGTAAGATCTTTTGGAATTTCTTTAATTCCTCCCCCTAACGCTGGAAATTCATCTTTATTAAAATGGC
The DNA here is from genome assembly GCA_002933935.1 of Eutrema yunnanense. NCBI lineage: Eukaryota > Viridiplantae > Streptophyta > Magnoliopsida > Brassicales > Brassicaceae > Eutrema > Eutrema yunnanense. The sequence goes on from PKML01050244.1 coordinate 309,931, forward strand.
AATCGGCAAAACGAGCCGTAAACATATCACCAGTTTGTGGTTCAAGATACTGAATTATACTTGGTGATGTATAACCAACGTATATACCCAATCTCCTTTGTGGCCCCATTTTTTTTTTTCTTTGCGGTGGGGCTATATGAACATAAACCGCACAACAAAAAATACGGAGATGGAATACATTTGGCTCATGGCCAGATGTTAATTGTAAAGGGGAATATTTATTATATGCGCTTGGTCTTATCTGGACCAATGACGCAGCATGCAAAATAGCATGACCCCATATAGAAATTGGGAGCTTTGTTCTCAATATCAATGGTCTAGCAATGAGTTGCAGACGCTTAATCAAAGATTCAGTCATGCCATTTTGTGTATGTACATGGGGGACCGGATGCTCAACATCGATTCCCATTGACATACAATAGCTATTAAAAGCTTGTGAAGTGAATTCACCAGCGTTATCAAGCCTAACTTTCTTTATGGCGTATTCAGGGAATTGCGCTTTCAACCTGATTATTTGAGCAATAAATTTTGCGAAAGCCGTATTTCGTGTTGTCAATAGACACACATTTGACCATCTACTGGATGCGTCAATCAATATCATAAAATATCGAAATGGCCCGCATGGTGGGTGGATGGACCCACATATATCACCATGTATTCTTTCTAAGAATAATGGAGATTCATTTCCGATTTTGGCTGGTGATGGCCGAATTATGAGTTTTCCTTGAGAACAAGCATTACATGAAAATTCACTCTATTGAAAAATCTTCTGGTTTTTCAATGGATTTTTCAATGGATGACCATTAGAATTTTCTACAATTTTTCGCATCATGACTGAACCAGGGTGGCCAAGTCTTTCATGCCATAATTTAAATGTACTAGTAAACTCTGGGTTTACTGTAACATATGATTCAACTATATGAATCTTTGTGGAATATAATCCGGAGGGTAATGCTGGTAGCTTCTCTAATATAACTTTCCTTTCCGGAATTAGTGATGTGATGCAAAGATATTCAATGCCATTCTTATTCATATTCTCAATATGATATCCATTTCTGCGGATATCTCTGAAACTTGTTAAGTTTCTAAGAGATTCAGGGGAATATAGTGCATNTTTCATGTTCTGTTTGGTCCACCAAAGTAAAGAATAGCACACAATTTATCAAAAATCCAGTAAAATTATGCCAAGAAAAACTGAAGCGAAAGAAAGATCTCCGATGAATCACATTTACTAAGGCACTCAATTTCAATAACATTTTGCAAAAAGCGAGAGACCAACCTTCTTCCCCTGACCTTGTTGCATCCTCTTCAAAGAAAATAAAAAACTCGAGTCTTCACAAATGGCGAGAAAAAAGATTTTCTCAGCAACCAATATAAGTAAAAAAGTGACCAAACCAGAGAACAATACCGCTCAACAACCCTATCGCCTTCCTCAGTTTCAAAATCCAAAAACTCAATATGATCTCGGAAGAGATCGCAATTAAAAAAATAGTAGTGATCAAAGAAAATGGCAATTCTTCAAATCACAAAGTCAAAAATTAAAAATCCCAGAAACCTAAAACCCGATCGTAAATCTCGAGAAACCCTAGATTCTCAAAAGATGAACCCAGTCCGTGAAAGATGAGAAAATCTAGATCCTCAAGATCCAGCGATCGGAGAGAAAAGATGATAGAAAATCTGTAGATCACAAATGTTTATATATACCCGATTTGATTTTTCTTTCTTTCCGTGTATTCTAATTTTGTAGTTCCCTCTACAAAATTATGTATTCTGTTATAAAACTAGTGTTTATATATATGTATATGTTATATATATTATTATATATATATTTTGCTTTGAGAAAGAGATGTGAGGAACGTAAGAAAGTAAGCGAGAGTGAGAGAGAATGATCTTTCACTTATTATTCCTCGTGTATTCTTACTGTCAATAACAACATATTTATAGTACAAAGAAAACAATAAAATATTAAGTCGGTAACTTAAGGCGGTGAATGATGGATGGATAATCATTATCCATTCTTAACATATTCCTAATTTTAGCAATTTTCGTGGTACTTATTGCGTACGTGAGACAACACGAGGAATTTTGGAATGGCAGTATCGTAATACTTTACAACTCTGAGCCTTGTTAGTTTCGTTAGGTGCACTGTCGGTGATCTTTTTGAAATTGACCCGTTGCGGAGGCAACTACCGTTTTACTATTTAAATATTTCTATGTTGCACCCTCAAATTATTCATAAATTACAAATTCAGCCATTCTTTTTCTGATCGTTATTAATTGAGCCGCATCTGATATTAATTTATTGGGTCGTAGTTTATTGATCTCAGAAAGTTTAAGTATAAGTTGTTCGCTTGATCTCTATCATTTGATGTTATGGATTTCTGTAAATAAATTTGATTAAATAGAACATAATAAATCCGACAAGTTTATATAGGCGTAAAACTTACCTAACCATCGTTAACATTTCACGTGTATACACATGGCATGATTTAATTAGCATGATATAAACAAAATTTTGAGTTTTCTGGGAGTTGTCTAGATATAATAATAATACTAGTAATTACGATTACATATTTAATAAAATGAGAAGACTTAAAGTGTCAAAAAATTAAAGTTAAGATAATGACTTCCGCAAGCGACCTTGCTGTTGCTGTTGTTGTTGTTGCCGCTAGGACGTTAAGATCATATAAAATAATTATAAGGTCAATTATACCTTCGTTTCTCTAAATGTATTGTGTCAAGCCCCTTAAATGCACTGGGTTAAATATATATATTTGTACCCTTTTTTTCTTTTTTTTCAACTATCCATTTTATTAACTCAAGTTTGATCTACAAAATTATTATCCTTTACCAGCTCCGTCTAATTTACATGAGAGAATAAAAAATTCCGTGTTCGAACTCTTTTTGCAAGAGAATCGACACGGATATTTGATACTTATGGAATAGAAAATAAGATGAAGTTGATAAATAACGCTATGAAAGAAATCTAGTTCCAAAATAAACGCCTACCAATCTATCAGGTTCTCGATTATTTTCTCTAAATCTAAATAATCCGTTTCAAAATGTATTTTTGTACTTGTATTATACAATTTGCAGTATTTCAACTAGGCCTGGGCATAATAACCGAACCGACTGAAACCGAACCGAACCGAACCGAAATTAATGGTTCGGTTAGGTTATGGTTACTTCACAATAACCGAATGGTTTTTATTTTTGATATCCATTGGTTATAATAACCGAATGGTTATTAACCGATAACCAATGGGTATCCATGGATATCAAAAAAAAAAAAAAAAATTATGTTTATTTCCCGTAATTAACCGAAATAACCGAAATAAAACCGAAACTAACCGAACCGAAATAACCGAAACTAACCGAAATATTTCTGAAATTTAACCGAAATAACCGAAATATTTTGAAATTTAACCGAAATAACCAAAAATAACCGAAAATATTTGAAATTTAACCGAAAATAACCGAAAATAACCGAAACCATTCGGTTAACCGAAAATAACCGAAAGATTTTGGTTACCAAATGGTTATTAATTTTGATAACCATACCGAACCTAACCGAATGGTAACCGAACCGAAACCGAACCGAAAACTGTTACTAACCGAATGGATAGTAAAAGATATAACCGAATGTAACCGAAAACCGAAATAACCGAACCGAATCGAATAACCATTTGCCCAGGCTTCAACATATGGGTGAGATGCAAAGTCGGTCCATTAGCTAAAGCATGAAAAAGACAGATTTACATATCACGGATGAATAAAGAATCTAAAATCTTAAGCCACACAAATAGTATAATTTAATATAACAATGTAGGGCAAGGTGTCAAATAAGTGACAATAATTTAAACATTTAAACTAAAGTTGATCTTTCATTTTCCATCACATTTTCTTCGTTGTGGTGACCTTTTTTATTATTATTAATAAAATCTACAAGTCCATTGGTCGTTTTTTTTGTTTAATCTGTCAATAAGCCAATTATCAATTTATACTATTATATTGGAAACGTGTAAAGTCGGCTGATTTAGCCTATTTCGATTTATAAAAATGATCTATACATTTGATAGTTGCTTAAAAAAACATGTCACAAGTTGATATTTGCTCACCACTAAAGTTTTGAGAATTTCAACATGACATGTTAGTCTCCGATACCCCACCCTTAAAACCCCAACCGTTGCAGATGCTCTCGAGTCCCTGACCTGACAGGCTGACACAGATTTAATATTCTTGAAGCTCTTTTAGTACGGGTTCAGGTAAAGCTAGATTGTGTTGTTTGACATCTTTATTTTTAAGGTAAACCGTCATTGATTTTTTCAGTATTCTGGTTATTTTTTTGCTAGTCCATTAATTAAAACAGATTCATTAGTTATCTATTAAGTCTAACTAACAATAACAGGTTAAAAACAAATATAATCAGCAAATAGAACAGAAAATTTCACTAGAGTCGAGTACTATCGTTTTTTATTTGTTTTCATCCACATTTTGCCGTTTAAAATCATCAAAACAGCGTAGATTTTTTTTTCTTGTTTTGTTTTGTAGCCTTCAAAAAGAATCAACGAACCTTATTTATAGTTCAATATTAAAAGCACATCACTATCAAAGTTATTATGCTAATAATAAGTTTGAGTCACCTATTACATCAAATAGATGAAAGTATCTTTTACGCATTACTCCAAAACAACTTTTTCAATCTTTTAGACCAGAGAAACAGAGGACCATAACTTAAATACCAATTTTATGAGATTTAGTCTAATATTAATATTATTATTATACAAACAATTAATGCAGAAAACATTTAATATAAGGGTTTTCGGCCAAAAAAAGCCTGTACTATGCTCGAATCGCCAAAAAAAGCCTGTACTTCGTGTTTTACCAAAAAATGTCCAAACTAATGTTGACTATCCAATTTATTCATAAACTTAATGTTGACTTGCCAATTTGTGAACTCCGTTAGTGGACTAAACGGAAAAATTAGACGGGTGTTACTGTTGTCGTTAAACAACACGACGTCGTTTTGAACCTCAGTTTTGTTTAAGAACAAACGACTGAACGACGTCGTTTTGTCTATATTTTTTTCAAAATTACGTTGCAAAGGGGAATCGAACTCGAGTAATGGGGGTTTCAGTGTGGCGCTTTTGCCACTGGGCTAGTAACATATTCAATGTTTTAGCCCACTTAAAATGTATATTACTTGGGGTTTGTATTCAATGTATTTATTAAAACATTGAATATGTAATATACATTTAATGTTTTACATATAATGTTTTATTAAAATGTACATTTAATGTTTTTTAATATACATTTAATGTTTTATTAAAATGTATATTACATATTCAATGTTTTAATAAATGTATAATATGTATTAAATGGATATTACATTAGTATCCATTATATTAAATCATTATTATATTATATTAAAATGTATATTAAAATGTATATTATATTAAAATGTATATTATATTAAAATGTATATTAAAATGTGTATTATATTAAAATGTATATTATATTAAAATGTATATTAAAATTAGACGGGTGTTACAATGTATATTAAAATTAGACGGGTGTTACAAGACGGGTATATTATATTAAAATGTATATTAAAATGTGTATTATATTAAAATGTATATTATATTAAAATGTATATTAAAATGTGTATTATATTAAAATGTATAATGTATACATTTTAATATACATTTTAATATAATACACATTTTAATATACATTTTAATACACATTTTAATATAATATACATTTTAATATACATTTTAATATAATATAATAATGATTTAATATAATTGATACTAATGTAATATCCATTTAATACATATTATACATTTATTAAAACATTGAATATGTAATATACATTTTAATAAAACATTAAATGTATATTAAAAAACATTAAATGTACATTTTAATAAAACATTATATGTAAAACATTAAATGTATATTACATATTCAATGTTTTAATAAATACATTGAATACAAACCCCAAGTAATATACATTTTAAGTGGGCTAAAACATTGAATATGTTACTAGTCCAGTGGCAAAAGCGCCACACTGAAACTCCCATTACCCGAGTTCGATTCCCCTTTGCAACGTAATTTTGAAAAAAATATAGACAAAACGACGTCGTTCAGTCGTTTGTTCTTAAACAAAACTGAGGTTCAAAACGACGTCGTGTTGTTTAACGACAACAGTAACACCCGTATAATTTTTCCGTTTAGTTCACTAACGGAGTTCACAAATTGGCAAGTCAACATTAAGTTTATGAATAAATTGGATAGTCAACATTAGTTTGGGCCTTTTTTGGTAAAACACGAAGTACAAGTTTTTTTTGGCGATTTGAGCATAGTACATGCTTTTTTTGGCCGAAAACCCTTTAATATAATATAGAGTTGATGTAAAAGACAATAGAGGATGCTGCATCATATTATAATGCATATTAGTAGTGGTCCAGTGAGTGTGACACAACAAGTTGCCTGTGGTTAAGGGTAGGCACATTTTTTTCTTTCAGAAATCTGTTTTCCATTATTAAAAGATGAACGTTATAAATCATGACCAAAATTATACAGTAAGTTTGGAGTACAAATAATGAGTACAAATAATGAATCATATACAATCGAATCTTCCGCTTCGATTGATTTCAATGCTTATGATTAAAAGAGGTTTAGTCACAACCACCTCGGTTCCCACGTCCACGACCCGTGGATTGCCAACTCATCTCCTTAGCCTTTGATGATGGTTTTAACCGGTGGTCTTTCTCGAAGAATTATTTTCCCCGCATGTGTCATAAGATCCAATGAATTCGACTCTTTATCTGAATCCGATGGGTCTTTTTCTCCTTCAAGAGACATAGACACATTTTCAATTGTCGAGACTGTAGCTAGTGGAATGGGATCTTCCACAATAGTAGATTCAAAGTTTGGTACAGAGATGGAAGCTGTTAACAGAATGAGAGGAGTCTCATCGTAAGAATTACCAGAATGTAGATGGAAACTGTAAATTTCCGGACTTCCAATGTCGCGAATCACTCAGTCGACAAATTCAATAAATCCATAATCCCTCGGTTCCCTATGCCTTATGTCATCAAACTGTAACTCTGTGACGTTGGTCCATATGGTTCACTTTGCCTTTGATAATACAGAAGTCCTAACAGCTTCCACAGTTGGAAGATGACTCAGAATTATGCTAAGAATGCTCTCACGCAAATCGCTGAATTTATCATCAAGGTTCTCACTACAAAGCTGAGTCTTCTTGGAAGATGGAGGAATCGTCTCTAAATGGGCTCGTTTTGACTCGGGATGCATTGAATTTTATTTCCCTGATACAGCCAGGAAAAAAAAATTGAAAGAGGAGTGCGAAAAACGTTAGATCATAGTGAAAAGAAAAGGAAATATAGGTGAAACCAATGTATGCAAAGAAATGTTCAAATATCTATGAAATTTTATCTAAAAGACTTTGAGATGTATCGTAAAAGGCAAATCAAAGAGACATTCAAGATTAGAGAACAATGTAAGGACTCTTCAATTCGGCATGAAGTAGTCTCATTCTTTTGACAGCTCTATCTGAAGATTCCATCTGTTTTGACTTATCTTCCTGTTTCCTCTTCCGTTTCTCTTGCTTCCTCTTCCCAGGTTTCTTCCCATGGAACCTGTGAGACAGTGACCGAAACGCTTCTTTCGTAGTCAATATCCTGCCACGCTCATCCACCCTCTCAATCCGAATTTCCTTAAAAGCATCTCTGAATCTGTCATCTTCATGATCCGTAACACCTAGAAGCTTGCGTTTCTCCTTGAAAGTTCCTTGCTCTCTAAGTAGGTTTAATGCGCCGGATAATCCTGTACCGACATCAACCTCACGCATCACTCCATCTCTAGCACTAGGATGATCATGATCAATGGCCTCATCGTCATCAAGGGAACCATCAATCTCTTCAGCTTTGGAACAAACCCCTTGAAACACATCTCTCCGCCTCACTGATGATTCAAACCTCCTTTTCTCATCATCACTTGAAGAACCAGGATCCTGATCAGCTTCAAATCTTGAAGCAAGACCTTCTTTTTTTAGAGCAATATTTATAACCAATTTCTTATTCTTCCTCATCGAATTCTTCTTCAAAGCAAAATTGTGAAAGGATTCCGAGAAATCCAATCGCTAAGAATTCTAAATACCTTGTGATATATATATATATATATATATATACACACAAGAGAGATAGAGATCTAGGTTTATATTGACAATAACGAAACTACCCTAATTAGAATCCTAACAAGAATAGGAAAAATAATTTTCAAATACCTTACGGATATGTATCGAAAAAGGAAGATGAGAGAAAAAGGCAATCTCCAACTTCCACTTCAATCACAATAATTCACCGACAACATTCAAACAGCAACGATGTAATAAGAATTTCAAGGATTACCAAGAACCCTAATAGATAAAACTCGAAATAGAATAGAGGAATGTTGAAAGAAGAATGACTAGAAGAACTTTCTAATTTTCTTGCGCTACAATCAAATAAAGTTTTGTAAACTTGTCTTGGAATTAATTTGATTGGTCAATCACTCAAGTCCATATTAATTTCTTTTTAATACTAAAAAGGCCCAAAAAAAAAAAAGAAGCAGAATAAGAGGCCCATCACGAGGCTTTTGTTTTGAAAACTTTTCACAGCGGTTTCTCTTCCTTCCTTTTGTTCTTCTAGATCTCTCGATACTTTTTTTTCTCTGAATCAAAAGCTAGCGCTTTTGGACGAAATCCGCTCGAAGAAAGAAAGTTGGAATATATGGGAGGAGGAATCGCAATGCGCTGCACAAACACAAAAGATGCATTTCGTTAAGGGACTCGAGATTTTGTAAGACCGATGTTACTGTGTGACTGTGTCTGAGGAGGAAGCTGCCAACTACAATTTCAGGACATGGATTGCTCGGTTTTACACCAAAGGTACTTGCTTTCGACGATTCTGAGGCTTCTTGTTCTTCTGTGTTTTACCTGATTCTGTTTTACTGCAGGGGAATTGAAATGTGAGATAGTCCATAGAGAACCGAGAATGTAAAATTTTTGGTGAATGCATGGAAATATGGAATGGTTGATATTGTCATCTTATGAAAATTCCTTTGCAGCCAGGAAAGACCTCTGGAAAGTACATATAAGCTTTTAGTCTGAGTTCTTGTACTGCTCTGGATTGGATAATGATAGGAAGATATGCTTGACAAAAGTAAATTTAAAAAACACTGGGAGTGCATCTTGGAATCTGCTCTAACTTTCCCTTCATTTCTGTAAACCGAATCTTATTTCTCCTACGTATAGGAAGTTCATTGGAAAACATCACATGGGGTTATGGGGTTAGAGCTTGTGCAGGATAAGATGAGCACCAAACTGTGGGTGAATGGTGAATACATTGTAAGGCGCATGAACATAGGAAGGAGATAGCTCCAAGGAGAATCTCTGTAGAATCAATGCCATTGCCATTTTTGCCTCCAACAGAGCAAAATTCTGGCCTATGCATATCCTCGGTCCCCATGCAAAGGGAAAGAAGGAGACTTGGCTCTTTGTTGCCTTTGAGACGCCGTCTTTGAACCTCTCGGGCTTGAATTCCGCTGCATCGTTTCCCCACAGCTCAGTGTCGCGTTGGACTAGCAGAATAGGTAGACTGATCAGAACGCCGGCTGGTAGCGTCAGGTCGCCTAGCTTCATCTCTTTGTGAATGGCTCGGGTCAGCTGGGCCACTGGAGGATATAGCCTTAGGACCTCATCAATAATCATCGTCATCTGTTGGAAACATTCAGCAAAATCATCATAATACAACAAAAGTACGGAAGTCACCTCAAGGTTTATAATTCGGTCTATACTTACAACTTTGAGCCGGTTAAGGCCTTCTGTATCGGGTTCTTTATCACCAAAAACTTGCTTCACTTCTTCTCGTGCGCGAGCCTGCCAGTCTTGGTGTTGGCTTAACAGAACCATTGTCCAGACCAGAAGTACTGAAGTTGTCTCCTGCCCGGCGAAATAGAACAACTTGCACTCCTCCATCACATCCTCAATGCTCATTCCATTTCCTTTAGCTTGCCCCAAATTCGATTCAAGAAGTATACCCAGCAAATCGTCGCTTGGTGCTTCCCCAGCTTCTCTCGTCCTTAACCTTTTGTTAACGATACCTCTCAGTATAACTTGGATTTCTCTGGCTGCTGTTTTCATCCTTCTATTACGTTTGGTTGGGAGATATCTTCGCAAACAAAAGAACAAAGAATATGCAACAACATGATTCATGTCTCCTAATAGATTGCAGTGCTAAAAGACCAAGAGTCAAGCCAGGCAAGTTGATTGCAGTTCTATTACCTATATCCAGGGATGGAAGCTCTGGGAACAGATAATATGATGAGCTGTGCTAGTTCTGCTTGGAGCTCAAATATCCTCTGGCCTTCTTTGTAGCTGCTGCCAAAAGCAGTACGAGAGATCACATCTGCAGTCATACTCACAAGCCAAGGCCAAACGTCCACCTCACATGATGACCCTTTATCCGACACTAACTTGTCCCATTCGCCAACAACCTCACTACAGATCTGGTGGAAAGCAGGTACCATATTCTATACATAGAAGCAGAAGGCACAAATTGGGTCAGATCCAAATGAACATACATACATAAAGCAAGCTAACCTGATTTGGATTATATATGAAAGGTAAAGCCGAAACCTTGATCTTCTCAAGGTGGAAAGCCGGGTTGATGATTCTTCGGTGTTTTGCCCATTTATCACCGTCATAACTAAAGAGTCCAGTGGCTATCAATCTGCCCAAAGTGAATGTATGCGGCTTCTGGAAATCATAAATTTTGTTGAACACTTCCTTGATTTGCTCAGGATCCATTATGGTTATAATTGGTGTAGGTCCACGCCATGTAAAGGAAGTCCTTCCTGTTCCCACGTCGTAGAGATACAAAAGTTGAAACCTTTTTTTTGTTTTCTGTATCTCTAAGTTGTTACTTAACAGATAGGAATCAAGAAACATACCGTAAGTCTTGAGCATGTGCAAGGGGAAAGGCAAGACACGGGGGAGGATATCATCCGTGAGATTGATGGGTTTGGATCTTGCCTCCATCATCATACTAAAATTCCTCTTCAAATCGCCGACAAGAAGCGTGTAAGGAGTTCCGGCAAGACCCTGTCTTCTCAGGTAACTCTCAAGCATCTTAGGTTTAAACCAAACCCACTTTAGAATTCTCCATATCCACCACAATACAACTGCTATAGCTACATAAACTGTTACCAACGCAGATGATGCTTCCATTTTCTTTCCCAGAGAAGAGAAGAGAAGAGAAGAGAGAGAGAGAGAGATGGATGTGGAGATGACATTTTCGGGGTATATTATAGATTGAGAATTTCCAAGATATGGAGGTGGTGATGACATCACCCCTGATGTATAATTTGCGTCTTTGTGACCGTTGATCTTTTGCTATACTTGGAGCATCGCAGTCATATGTGAAGATTGGTCATAACTTGAACGTCGACCTTTTGACATTTCTTTGATATTAAAGAAGAAACAGTAGTCCCCATTATGACCAACTGTTGCTATTAAAAGCGAATGCCATTTTGTACATAATGTTCTTCTTTCAAAAAACTATATACTAAAATTCTTATATGAATCCAGTTAGTACTTGTCCGCTGACTCTTTTTTTCTCTTTTCCTAACTTTAGTATGAGTTTTGTATTCTTACAAAAATCCAGAATAATTTTATCTTTGTTAAAAAAGATAATTATCATCCTCCTTATCACTTACCCCACCGACATTAACTCTTATTTTACTATTATATTTTGTAGTATAAATAGATGCAATGTGTTATGTTAGAAAACATACGATAGACATGCAATAAGAAATATTCTCTCGTCCCTCTTTCATCTCCTCTCTCACTATACTCTCTCTTTCACTTTTCATCAACAAACAAATATATATATAATAATATATATATAAACACGTATAAGTTTATAACACGTTATCAGCACGATCGTCTCACGATCCGTTCCTATACCGGAATGGTAAGTTTTAATTTATGTTCGATCCGTTTATATTTATTTTCGGGATGATAGGCGCTGCCTTCCCCGTTTATATTTATTTTTGTTTGGGATGATAGGCGCTGCCTTCCCCGAACCGATCGTTATGATAGGCTATGCCTTCACGATCATGATCATATGGTAGACTATGTCTCCTCAGATCATATGGCAGGTTCTGCCTCTTTAAATATATGGTTGGCTTATGATCATATGGCAGACTATGTCTCCTCAGATCACTGCCTCCATAAAATAAATGTCCCGAAGACATTTATGAAAGGTTCCAGAAGAACCATATAACAAAAATAATGTCCAGAAGACATATTTAAAATAAAAATAATGTCCAGAAGACATATTTAAAATAAAAATGTCCAGAAGACATATATAAAAGCGTTCTTGAAGAACTGCTTCGTCCAGAAGACGTTTTAAATTATTGTTCTTTTAATTTCTGTTTATTATCGTAAATTATAATGGAAGGCATGCCTCCTATATTATTTTAAATTATGTCTTTATTATGTTTACAAATTTTATTGCTTTGCTTTAAAATTGAAAATTTAATTTGAAGTAATAAATTATTATATTATGTATTCAGTTATCATGTCAAATTTGGCGAAACTTGAAATCGCTGCCCTTGATATCTCTGGTAATAATTATATGAGATGGGCAGTTGCCGCAAGGATGCATTTAAAGGGAAAAGAGCTCCTTGATACCATCGATAAATCAAAAACATCTCCTGAAGAGAAAAAGGCAAACGCCATGATATTTTTATTCCACCATATCCATGATGGTTTAAAAGATGAATATGTCACGAAAGAAGATCCTGCAGATCTTTGGCAATCACTCAAAGACAGGTTTGATCACCAGAAATATGTGATCTTACCAAAAGCTAAGCATGAGTGGTTGAACCTCCGGTTTCAGGATTATAAGAGCGTTAGTGAATATAATTCCGCTCTGTTTGGAATTACTTCCAGGATAATGTTATGTGGAGAGAAGATAAGCGATTATGATATGATCGAAAAAACTCTCCAAACATTTCATCCTGGAAACATAATCCTGCAGCAACAATACCGGGCAAATGGATACACGAAGTATTCAGAGTTGATGCAAGTTCTGTTGGTGGCAGAACAAAATAACGAACTCGTGACGTTAAACCATCAGTCTCGTCCAACTGGATCAGCTCCATTCCCAGAAGTGAATGTTGCATCATCCAATAATTGGCAAAATGGACGTGGACGCGGTCGAGGTAATGACCGTGGTCGTGGACGAGGATATGGACGTGGATATGGACGTGGACAAAAAAGAAAGTTCCGTCCTAATGATGCCAATACTGGAAGAAATAATAAAAGATTCAAAGGAAATGAAGTTGGTCGCAAGCAACATGAGAATGCTTGCTACAGATGCGGCATAAAAGGACATTGGGCCCGTACCTGTCGTACGCCAAAACCTTTAGCCGATCTGTATCAAGAATCACAAAAAGTGAAAAGAAAAGAAGGTGAAACCAACTTCATCTATGGCGAATCTGGACCTTCTTTTGATGGTATAAATGATGATATACATCTCGATATTACTGATTTTCTGGTTGATCCCGAAGATATCAACGAAAATCAAAACAACTAAGTTCTTCCTGAAGAAGAAAATATGACATGATGTATATAGTTGTGTTAATCTTCCTGAAGAAGAAAATAATGTTTATAAATATCTTTTTTGTTGTAAAATAGTTTTATAAAGCTTTTGCCTTGTTTATTAATGTTCATTTTATGAATATTTTAAATTCAGAAAATGTCAAAATCTGAGATCGAGAGTGGAGATATATGTCTGGCAGACAGTGCTACAACGCACACAATACTTAAGGATAATAAGTATTTCTCCTCTCTTAAAATGAAAGATTCCGCCGGAAGCGTGAATACTATATGTGGTAATGCAAAAATTATTATGGGCTCCGGAAGAGTCAGTTTTTCAATGCCAAGGGGAACGAAATTTGAGATAAATGATGCATTATATTCCCCTAAATCTTCAAGAAACTTGTTAAGTTTCAGAGATATCCGCAGAAATGGATATCACATAGAAACTATGGATGAAAATGGCATTGAATATCTTTGCATCACATCAGTTACTCCGGAGAGAAAGATTATATTGGAAAGATTACCAGTATTATCCTCCGGATTATATTCCACAAAAATAAATCTGACTGAATCATATATTACTGTAAACCCGAAGTTTACAGATTCGTTCAAAGTCTGGCATGAACGACTAGGGCATCCTGGTTCAGTCATGATGCGAAAAATTGTGGAAAATTCTAATGGCCATCCTTTGAAAAACCAGAAGATTTTTCAATCGAGTGAATTTTCATGTAATGCTTGTTCTCAAGGAAAATTCATAACTCGGCCATCACCAGCCAAAATCGGGAATGAATCTCCAGTATTCTTAGAGAGAATACATGGTGATATATGTGGGCCAATTCACCCACCATGCGGGCCATTTCGATATTTCATGGTATTAATTGACGCATCCAGCAGATGGTCACATGTGTGTCTATTGACCACACGAAATACGGCTTTCGCAAGATTCATTGCCCAAATAATCAGGCTAAAGGCACAATTTCCTGATTATACTATAAAGAAAGTAAGGCTTGATAACGCTGGTGAATTCACTTCACAAGCCTTCAATGACTATTGTATGTCATTGGGAATCGATGTTGAACATCCGGTTCCGCATGTTCATACACAAAATGGCATGGCTGAGTCTTTGATTAAACGGTTGCAACTGATTGCTAGACCGTTAATATTGAGAACAAAACTCCCAATTTCAGTGTGGGGTCATGCTATCTTGCATGCAGCGGCATTGATTCAGATACGACCGAGTTCGTATCATAAATATTCCCCATTACAGTTAGCGTCTGGCCAGGAGCCAAATATATCCCATCTTCGTGTTTTTGGGTGTGGGGTTTATGTTCCTATAGCCCCACCTCAAAGAACAAAAATGGGGGCGCAGAGAAGACTGGGAATATATATCGGTTATACATCACCAAGTATAATTCGGTATCTTGAACCGCAAACTGGTGATATGTTTACGGCACGTTTTGCCGATTGCCATTTTAATGAAAGTGAATTTCCAGCGTTAGGGGGAGGAATTAAAGAAATTCCGAAAGATGTTACATGGTGCACACCATCTTTGTTGTACCTTGATCCCCCTACAAAACAACGCGAACTTGAAGTTCAGAAAATAGTTCACTTACAAAATATGGCAAATCAGTTACCAGATGCGTTCACAGATACAAAAAGGGTGACAAAGTCATATATACCCGCTGCGAATGCTCCGTCAAGAATTATTGTTCCAGAAGAACAAATTGATGGAAAAATAGCAAATGAACCCAAGGTTCAGTTGAAAAGGGGGAGGCCGATAG
Source organism: Eutrema yunnanense (assembly GCA_002933935.1). Taxonomy (NCBI): domain Eukaryota; kingdom Viridiplantae; phylum Streptophyta; class Magnoliopsida; order Brassicales; family Brassicaceae; genus Eutrema; species Eutrema yunnanense. The sequence goes on from PKML01050244.1 coordinate 325,384, forward strand.
GCTCAAAAGATAAAAATCCCCGAAAGAAAAAGAAACTGGGAGAACAAAATGAAAATGGTCCAGAAGAACCACATACAGAGAAAAGTCCTGAAGACAATGACAAAGAAAAATATGAGATTTCCATTAACTATGCCCAAGATGGAAAAATCTGGGATAGATATGAAATAGAAGATGATGATGGAATTTTCTCATTCTCTGTATGCAAAGAAATTGATTATGAAAGTGACGATCCAGATCCAAGGTCCATATCAGATTGCCAGAAGAGATCTGATTGGGAGAGATGGAAAATGGCCATAGAAAATGAATTGATCTCCCTCAATAAACGAAATGTTTTTGGACCTATTGTCACTACATCCAAAGATGTAAAACCGGTTGGGTACAAATGGGTTTTTGTACGAAAAAGAAATGAGAAAAATGAGGTGACAAGATATAAAGCCCGTCTTGTCGCACAAGGATTTTCTCAAAGACCGGGAATTGATTATGAAGAAACATATTCCCCGGTTATGGATGCAATAACATTCAGATTTTTGATGAGCCTTGGGGCATCTAAAAATCTAGAAATGTATCTTATGGATGTTGTGACAGCATATCTATATGGGTCACTAGATAATAATATCTATATGAAATCCCAGAAGGATTGAAAATGCCTGAAGCATTAAGCTCAAAATCTAAAGAGATATGTGCGGTCAAATTACAGCGATCACTTTACGGATTAAAACAATCCGGGCGCATGTGGTATAATCGCTTAAGTGAATATTTGCTAACGAAAGGTTATGTGAATAATGCAATTTGCCCTTGCGTCTTTATTAAGAAATCCTCATCAGGATTTGTGATCATTGCTGTATATGTTGATGACCTGGACATAATTGGAACTCAAAAGGAAATTGATGATGCAAGAACTCATATGAAAGAAGAGTTCGAAATGAAAGATCTCGGCAAGACAAAATTTTGTCTTGGATTACAGATAGAGCACTTCCGAGATGGGGTATTTGTGCATCAATCAAATTATACCAAAAGGATCTTGCAACGCTTTTATATGAATAAAGCGAATCCTTTGAGTACTCCAATGGTAAATCGATCTCTCGATACTGAAAAAGATCCATTCCGACCTTGTGAAGATAACGAGGAAACGTTAGGTCCTGAAGTACCTTATATGAGCGCTATAGGTGGACTTATGTATCTTGCAAATTGTACCCGACCGGATATAGCATTTGCTACAAATCTACTTGCAAGATTTAGTTCGTCACCTACGCGCAGACATTGGAATGGAATAAAACATATATTTCGTTATCTTCAGGGATCAATTGACTTGGGTTTGTTTTACCCCCGAGTCTCCAATTTCGATTTAGTCGGTTTTGCAGATGCAGGCTATTTATCAGATCCACATAAAGCTCGATCGCAAACCGGATATGTTTTTACAATTGGAGGTACTGCAATATCTTGGCGTTCTCAAAAGCAGACTCTAGTCGCCACTTCCTCAAATTATGCAGAAACTATTGCGCTCCATGAGGCATGTAGAGAATGTGTATGGCTCAGATCTATGACACATCACATTAAAGAAGCAAGTGGAATAGTCACCAATAAGGAGCCAACGATATTGTTCGAAGATAATGCTGCATGTGTCGCTCAACTCAAAGAAGGTTATATCAAAAATGATAGAACGAAGCATATTCCTCCAAGATTTTTCCCCTACACTCGAGAACTCGAGAAGAATCAAGAAGTCGATATCCAGTACATTCGTTCAAGTGACAATGCAGCAGATCTTTTCACGAAGGCGCTTCCCACAACAACATTCCGAAAACACATTCAAAGTATCGGAATGCGTCATCTACGAGATTTATGAAAAGAATGTTATATCCATCATTGCAGGGGGAGATTGCGTCACTGTACTCTTTTTCCCTTGTCGTGGTTTTTATCCCATTGGGTTTTTCCATGATAAGGTTTTTAACGAGGCAGTACGTAATACGTTAACGATGGATAATTAAGGGGAGTGTTAAAAAAGATAATTATCATCCTCCTTATCACTTACCCCACCGACATTAACTCTTATTTTACTATTATATTTTGTAGTATAAATAGATGCAATGTGTTATGTTAGAAAACATACGATAGACATGCAATAAGAAATATTCTCTCGTCCCTCTTTCATCTCCTCTCTCACTATACTCTCTCTTTCACTTTTCATCAACAAACAAATATATATATAATAATATATATATAAACACGTATAAGTTTATAACAATCTTAAAATTTGTTTTGATTTTTTTTTTTGAATTTTATAATATGTCTAACTAATGATTATACATAGAACTGTCAAACCGGACTAACCTGTTTACTTAACCCGTTTTGTAACGAACTAAAATATAAACTTAAACTTACACATAATCAAATAAAAATATAACAAACTATAATTAATTTTCTAAAAAAAAATTCAGATTATTTAGTTAATTGAGTATACAGTCTATCTTTAAAAGTAAAACTTAATATTTTGACTTACGAGACCTGTTTTTGTGGACATTTAGAAATTAGAATCCTAACTCGTCCATAGCCAGCTAACCCGCTTACTAAGAAAAAATTATAGTTAATTTTCTATGAAAAAATCATATTATTTAGTAAATTGAGTCATCTATCTTTAAATCTAAAAAATAATATTTTGACTTGCAAAACCCGTTTTTGTGGGCATTTGAAAATTAAAATCCTAACTCGTCCATGCCTCCATGGCGGGTTAACCCGCTTACTTAACCCATTTTACGGTGGACTAAAATATAATCTGGGATAACCCGCAAAGAACTTCAATATTGAAACATTAACTCTAATATTCACCGTTTAATGACTCTAGGTTTTGTGGTCAGTCCACGAACTCTTTAAAAAATCAATTTTCTCGTGTCTAACTCTTTATAAAAATAGTAAAATATTGTTCAACTTTTGTTTTGATATATATTTAAATTAAAACATACAAATTATAGTGAAAATATTGCAAGATTTCGAGTATTTGTTTTTTGAATATTTGTGAATTGATTATTATTTAATATTTTTAATATTTTAATAATTAAGAAACTAAATAGTAAATACTTTATTTAATGGAAAACAAATACTTTCCATATGCATTTCAATAATTTTAAAAGACAATTGAATCCTTTTCTATTTCAATTATATTTTCTTATTTGTAATGGCACTAGGATTAACATGCGCTAATTATAGCGCAAAGTATTTTTTTTTTTAAAAAAATTGTTTTGAAATTTAAGAAAATTAATTTTATTTGAAATTTATAATATAGCTTACTAATGATTATAGATAAAACTGTCAATTTGTAATAATTTGTCTATTTAACCCGTTTTGCAGTGAACGAAAATATTATTCGAGCTAACCCGCAAATACTTATAATCTTGAAAACATAACTCTAATATGCATTGTTAAATGACTCTAGTTTTTGTGGTTACTCTTAAAAAAATAGTTTTCTTGTGTCTAACTTTTTATAAAATTAGTAAAATATTTTTTAATTTTTGTTTTGATATATATTCAAATAATAAATAATAAATTATAGTGAAAATATAGCAAGATTTTGAATAGATTTTTTTCTTTGAATATATATGAATTGATTATTATTTTAAAATATATAGTATTAAAAATAATTAATAAATTAAATATTAAATAACCTCTTTAATGCAAAATATATGCTTTCCATATTCTAATCAATAATTTTAAAAGACTATTATATCATTTTCTATTTCGGTTATTCTTTGTTATTTGTAATGGCATTTCATGCAGGCCCGACCCAAAGGGGGTGGGCAGAGGTGCCATGGCTCAGGGACCCATATATTTTAGGGACAAAATTACATGTAAAGAGGGTGTAAATTTTTTAAAAATCTAATATATAAAAGATGGCCAACTCTCTCCAGTTGAGCGCCACATCATAACTGGAGAGAGTGACATGTGTCCAAAATGATTTATTTATTTAATTGTTTTTTTGTCTTTTGAGTTTGCACAAATATTAGTCATTTATGTTTAATTTTTAGTAACGTTTATGCACAAAAACCCTTCAAATTTCTTCATCACTCTAATCTTAAAAACATTATTTACATATTAATTTGTACACAAATACCATCGACTTGGTTCCAATGACAAATCCATAACTCTTATCATTAAAACATCTTAATATATATAATCAATTACTCAATAAAATAAGATACTCAATAATGTCTTCAAATAATCTCATTTCCCTTTCAAAATTACAATCTTATCATGCAATAAATAATATTTTCCAGTCTTCGCCATATCTCACATATACATCTCAAAATAATTCAATATTTTTATTCTTATAGCTGGGTGCATAGAATGGTCTCGAAAAACATCGAATATACACAACAAATCTTCATAGGCAAATGCAGTTGAGTTTATTTGTAATTTAGGAGCTTATTGTAAATGAAACTATAGTAATTTGATATAAAATATACAAACAGAGACAATGTAAAAAATGTTAAGAACAAAAACAATAGTATCAAATACTTCGAAAATATAAACCCGCGCGTATGCGCGGGTAATCACCTAGTACATATAAAAGGGGCCCAAAAATTTATAAAAAATATGTTTCTTTATGATAAGGGGCCCAAATTTTTTTTTTGCCCAAAGGTCCATATTTATGTTGGGCCGGGCCTGATTTCATGTAATAAAATGTATTCTTAAATAATATTATAGAGATAATATGTAATAACTTATAAAATAAAATTCATTTTACTAAATGACTTCTTAAATAATACTCCAAAGAAGTCATTTGGAGTATTATAGAGATGTTTAACAGCTGGATAGATATAATCCGGAAAAACACCAAATTAGTTAAATGATTATTATTGGGGTGAATTTCATTCTTTTAAGTGTTAGTGATTTGTGGACAACAGGTTTCAAAACAGGATTTCTCCTGACGGACCTTCGAGTAAATTCATCTAATGGAACTCCTCTTGCTTGATGGAGGAGAAGATGAGCGCCAAACTGTGGGTGAAGGGTGATGACCGTGTAAGGCGCATGAACATAGGAAGGAGATAGCTCCAAGGAGAATCTCTGTAGTATCAATGCCATTGCCACACAATAAATGAATATGTCAGCCTAGAGATACATATTACAAAGTATCTAACATGATCTTTGGACAATGAAGAAACCTTGATCTTCACACGGTGGAAAGCTGGGTTAATAATTCTCCGGGGTTTGGCACATTTATCTCCATCTGAGAAAACCAGTCCAGTGGCTATGAATCTAGCCAATGGGAGTGTATGCGGCTTCTGAAAATAGTAAACTCTGTTGAACACTTGTTTGATCTGCTCTGGATTCATTATTGTGATGATTGGTATAGGACCAAGCCATGTGAAGACAGTCCTTCTTGTTGTTCCACTCACACACAACAAGACATCAAATCAGTTATATAAAATTGGGCTTTTCTAATGTCACACACAATAACATACCCTGCCATAGATGCAAACGGATAAGGAAACATACATACCATGAGTTTGGAGCATGTTTAAAGTTACAGGCATCACACGTGGGATGATATCTTCTGTTAGATTGATGGGTTTGGATCTTGCCTTCATTAAAACTCTGAAGTTCCCATATCTCCGATAAGAGGCGTGTAAGGAGTTCCTGGTATACCTTGTCCTCAAGTAACACTCCAACATCTTAGGTTTTAGCCAAACCCACTTCAGCGTTCTCCATGTCCACCACATCACAGTAACTACAGTTACTGAATATACAACAGACATCTCCATTATGTCAGAGGCAGAGAGAGTGAGAGACATAAATTTTGCAAAGCTTTATTGGTCTTTAAATAACGAGAGATGAAGGTGGTAATATCTTAGATTCTTTAAGATTTGAGTTCTCATCAATGATTTTGTTTTTTTGGGTGACTGTTGATTTTGGCTTTTACTCCGAGCCAAATTCTTTGTCGTACAGGCCAAATACCAAACCCCTTGTCTAAACTAATTGCAAGTCTTTATCATAAATTTTGATGTTTTTATCTCAGTTCCAAGTGTTTTGGTAATGTTTATGACTTGTGTGGGAATCACTTTTTGAGAAATTGCATTATTTGTAGGTTTTTTCTTGGTGAAAACACCGAATTATTAACTGAAAGAGGCGGGAAAATAACATATAGGGTGGTTACAGGATGAAACGACGTCGTTTTGAGCAGTGGGAAAAATTAACAAAACAACGCTCACAATGTCGCCGGTCGCCGGCGTTCAGACCAGAACCTTGCCTAATCGCGCCGTTGAGTCCTCGATTTGTCCTCTGAAATTAGGGTTTTGGAGGTTTAGCGAGTTGATCCGAAGGGGATTCTTCGTTTTTCTCGGAGAGCGATTGATTTGGAGAATCTCGTATATCGTTCTCGATCTATCTGTGGGTGATCTGTTTTGAAATATCAATAGATTCTAAGATTTTTTCGAGCACTGTTGAGGCGAAAATCACGACGTAATCGACCTGTTTAATTGGTTTTGAATGTTTGTCGCGAGAGAAAGAGTCGTTGATGAAGAACAAATACTGGGCGAGTCTTCAGAGGGGTTTGCACGTTTATTGTCTCGTGTCTACCCGAAATTGCTGTCTTTTTTATATTTGTGTCTTAGTTTCACAATAAAGATTTGTTCGGTGAGAATCAAGGGTTTTAATATGTTAGACGCTAGTTCTGACTTGTATATAAAGATTTGAGTTCTGTATTATGATCTGGACTCGTTTCATCAGTGTATGACAAGTTTATCTGACAACAACACAACTTAGAGCTTGTGCAGGATAAGATGAGAACCGAACTGTGGATGTATTGTGATGACTGGGTAAGGCGCATGAACATAGGAAGGGGAAATCTCCAAGGAGAATCTCTGTAGAATCAATGCCATCGCCATCTTTGCCTCCAACAGGGCAAAATTCTGGCCAATGCATATCCTCGGTCCCCACGCAAAGGGAAAGAAGGAGACTTGGCTCTTTGTCGCCTTTGAGAGACCTTCTTTGAATCTCTCAGGCTTGAACTCTGCAGCATCGTCGCCCCACAGCTCGGTATCGCGTTGGACTAGCAGAATAGGTAGACTGATCTGAACGCCGCCTGGTAGTGTCAGGTCGCCTAGCTTCATCTCTTTGTGAATGGCTCGCGCCACCTGGGTTACTGGAGGATATAGCCTAAGGACCTCGTATAATATCATCGTCATCTGCCAGGCACCAAATCATTCTGCAATAATCATCAAAACACAACAAGAGTGCTGAAGTCACCTGAATGTTTATAATTCGCTTTATACTTACAACTTTGAGTTGATTCAGGCCTTCTGCATCGGGCTCTTTATCACCAAAAACTTGCTTCACTTCTTCTCGTGCGCGAGCCTGCCAGTCTTGGTGTTGGCTTAACAGAACCATTGTCCAGACCAGAAGTACTGAAGTTGTCTCCTGCCCGGCGAAATAGAACAGCTTGCACTCCTCCATCACATCCTCAGTGCTCATTCCATTTCCTTTAGCTTGCCCCAAATTCGATTCTAGAAGTATACCCAGCAAATCGTCGCTTGGTGCTTCCCCAGCTTCTCTCGCCCTTAACCTTTTGTTTACAATCCCTCTCAGTATAACTTGGATTTCTCTGGCTGCTGCTTTCACCCTTCTATTACCCTTTGTTGGGAGATAACTACGCAAAAAAAAAAAAAAAAAAAAAAAATATATATATATGTAACGACGTGGTTCATAATCTCTAATATACCATGAGTCAAGCTCTTAAGGCCTTGTTTTAAAACCAGAAAAGTTGAAGTTTTCATTATCGGAAAAATGGTCAAAATCAATATGTTAGTTTGATATGCCGAAAAAAACATGAACTAAAATACACTGCAATTTCCTATCTTTCGGACATAAAAATTCGAATTTCCTACCCAAACTATTGAACCTAAGGCAAATCCAGCATTGACCGCAAATCTGTTAGTCAACCCGTTAACAGCGCTGATTCAGCAGCCATGTCAGCTAAAACGTTCACAACTGCTGAGTCAGCTGCCACGTCAACCATCGTTAAAAAAAAATCCAAAATTTTTGTTTTCAATTTTTTAAAAGAATGATATTATTTTTCTATATATATTTTTTGTCTAAAATTTTAATATTTCATTAATCTTAATTACCTAAAAATGATTCTATTTAAATATCAATTTTTATGTTGTAAATTTTCTATTAATCACACGATCTAAAAATATATAATTAATTATTCTTTGTGGGACTATATTTTAAAAGAATATACATTTCATATTTATGGATAGATATAAAAATCAAATCGAACATAACCAATTATATCATTAAAAGCTATAATTTTTTAATGATGGATAATTATGGATAGATATAATTAATTATTCTTTTGATAACATATATTGCTAATATAATTTTTTCAAACTGGTGTCCTACCGCACAAGTTTAAATTTCACTAAAAATTTATAAAGTTTAAATTTCTCAAACTAGTTTCCTTCCGAGAAAAAAATTAATTGGTTTCCTTCCGCACAATTATATCATTAAATTTCACTAAATTTCATTAAAAAAAATTCAAACTGGTTTTCTTCTGCACATATATTGCTAATATATTTTTGATAACATATATTGCTACTATATTTTTGATAACATATATTGCTAATTTTTTTAGGAAATTATTTATATTAAACCTAGTATACATGTTGTCAAACAATCATTTAACTTCACTTAATTTGTTCAAAAAATAATTTATTAAACAATTTAAATTTAAAAATTATTTATGCGGAATGAAACCAGCTTGAGAAAATCATATTAACAATATATGCTATCAAAAATATAAGGGCAATTCTACAAAATAGCACAAAAAAACTAAAAGTTCCCAAATTTAGCACCTAAGGGTGTAAATCACAAATATAGCACCAATTTTGATAATATTAGCACAAATTTAATATAAAATGACTTATAATTATTTCCTAATGGGAAAAAACTAAACCCTAAATTGGAAATAGTGAACCCAAACATAATGTTTAATTCTATTTTAAATTTATTTTTGGTAAATAAGTATTTTAAAATAATTAGTTGTGCTATTTTTGGTATTTTAAATTTAGGGTACTAGTTTTGGGATAAAAAATATTTTTTGTGCTATTTGAGGGTATTTCTCAAAATATAAGTAGAGTTTTTTTTAATGATATAATTAGTTATGTTCGATTTGATTTTTTTATCTATCCATAAATATGAAATTTATATTATATTAAAATATAATTCCCCAAAGATTTAAATATGTTATCAAACTGGTTTCCTTCCGCACAAGTTTAAATTTCACTAAAAAATTATAAAGTTTAAATTTCTCAAACTGGTTTCTTTCCGAGAAAAAAATTAATTGGTTTCCTTCCGCACAATTATATCATTAAATTTCACTAAAAAAATTTCAAACTGGTTTCTTTCCGCACATATATTGCTAATATATTTTTGATAACATATATTGCTATATATTTTTGATAACATTTATTACTAATTTTTTTTAGGAAACTATTTATATTAAACCTACTATACATGTTGTCAAACAATCATTTAACTTTACTTAATTTGTTCGAAAAATAATTTAATAAACAATTTAAATTTAAAAATGATTTATGCAGAAGGAAACTAGCTTGAGAAAACCATATTAACAATATATGTTATCAAAAATATAAGTAGACTTCTTTTAATGATATAATTAGTTATGTTCGATTTGATTTTTTTTTATCTATCCATAAATATGAAATTTATATTATATTAAAATATAGTTCCACAAAGTTTAATGGAATATTAAAATTTTAGATCAAGAAATATATATAGAAAAATAATATCATTCTTAATGGCTGACGTGGCAGCTGACTCAGCAACTGTGGACGCTTTATCTGATGTGGTAGCTGACTCAGACTGCTGAGTCAGTGTTGTTAACGAGTTGACTAACAGATTTGCAGTCAATGTTGGATTTGGTTTAGATTCAATAGTTTGGGTAGGTTGAAATTTTATGTGTGAAAGATGAAAATTGTACCGTATTATAGTTCATGTTTTTTTCGGCACATCGAATTTAGTTCAAGTTGATTTTGACCCATTCTCCCTTTCATTACCTATATCCAGGGATGAAAGCTTTCCGAAAAGCTTGTATGATGAGCTGTGCTAGTTCTGCTTGGAGCTCAAATATCCTCTGTCCTTCTTTGTAGCTGCTGCCAAAAGCAGTACGTGAGATCACATCCGCAGTCATACTCACAAGCGAAGGCCAAACATCCACCTCACATGAGGACCCTTTATCCGAGACTAACTTGTCCCATTTGCCAACAACCTCGCTGCAGCTCTGGTGGAAAGCAGGCACCATATTCTATACATAGAAGCAGAAGTCACAAGTTGGGTCAGCCAAATGATACACAAACCAATCTAACCCTGTTTCAGGGTGCTATGAAATAGAAGTCAAAACCTTGATCTTTTCAAGGTGGAAAGCTGGGTTGATGATTCTTCGGTGTTTGGCCCATTTATCACCATCATAGTTAGCGAGCCCAGTGGCTAGCAATCTGACCAAAGGGAATGTATGCGGCTTCTGGAAATCATAAACTTTGTTAAACACTTCCTTGATTTGCTCAGGATCCATTATGGTGATGGTTGGTGTAGGTCCAAGCCATGTAAAGAAAGTCCTTCCTGTTCCAACCACAAAGAGATATACAAAAGTTTGAACCCTTTCAAAATCAGGTACTCTGCGATAGTTTTGATGTTCTCTATATCTCTTAGTTGTAAACAGAGAGGAATCAAGAGCTATAAGCTAACCAGGAAACATACCGTGAGTCTTGAGCATTTTCAAGGGATAAGGCACGACACGTGGTGTGATATCATCCGTTAGTTTGATGGGTTTGGATCTTGCCTCCGTCAACATGCTGAAATTCCTCTTCAAATCTCCGAAGAGAGGCGTGTAAGGAGTTCCAGAAAGACCTTGTCTTCTCAGGTAACTCTCAAGCATCTTTGGTTTAAACCAAACCCACTTCAAAATTCTCCATACCCACCACGACACAACAGCTATAGCTATTGAAACTGTTACCGATGCAAGTGATATCTCCATTTTCTCTCCCAGAGAGCAGAGAGCAGAGAGCAGAGAGCAGAGAGAATAGAGAACAGAGAACAGAGATAAAGAGATAACAGCTAACATTGTCAGAATTTAAAGATTTGAGAATTTCGGTGAAGATATTGTAATGCTGTGATGACATCACCCTGATGTATTAAATACTTTATTTCTGGTTTTAAGTCTTAGAATGACTATATTGAAAAGTCATATTAATAAACTAACCATTATATTGGGATGGTTAGAATATTTAGTACACTTATATTGTAGTAAGATTCATGTTATACGTATTATGTATATATTATCGTAAATAATTTAATATAACACTATTCTATTTTATGTATATTTACATAGATTATTGAGTTTTTCATTAGTAATACTATTCACATATTTAAAAAATTTGTGTCTGTTTTTCAAAATTCAAAATATGGTATACACAAAAACACCAAATTAGTTAGATGATTATTATTGGGGTGAATTTCATTCTTTTAAGTGTTAGTGATTTGTGGACAACAGGTTTCAAAACAGGATTTCTCCTGACGGACCTTCGAGTAAATTCATCTAATGGAACTCCTCTTGCTTGATGGAGGAGAAGATGAGCGCCAAACTGTGGGTGAAGGGTGATGACCGTGTAAGGCGCATGAACATAGGAAGGAGATAGCTCCAAGGAGAATCTCTGTAGTATCAATGCCATTGCCACACAATAAATGAATATGTCAGCCTAGAGATACATATTACAAAGTATCTAACATGATCTTTGGACAATGAAGAAACCTTGATCTTCACACGGTGGAAAGCTGGGTTAATAATTCTCCGGGGTTTGGCACATTTATCTCCATCTGAGAAAACCAGTCCAGTGGCTATGAATCTAGCCAATGGGAGTGTATGCGGCTTCTGAAAATAGTAAACTCTGTTGAACACTTGTTTGATCTGCTCTGGATTCATTATTGTGATGATCTGTATATAGGACCAAGCCATGTGAAGAAAGTCCTTCCTGTTGTTCCACTCACACACAACAAAACATCAAATCAGTTATATAAAATTTGGCTTTTCTAATGTCACACACAATAACATATCCTGCCATAGTTGCAAACGGATAAGGAAACATACACAATAACATATCCTGCCATAGTTGCAAACGGATAAGGAAACAAACATACCATGAGTTTGGAAAATGTTTAAAGTTACAGGCATCACACGTGGGATGATATCTTCTGTTAGATTGATGAGTTTGGATCTTGTCTTTATCATAAATTTCGATGTTTTTATCTCACTTCCAAGTGTTTTGGTAATGTTATGACTTATGTGGGAATCACTTTTCGAGAAATTGCATTAGTGTGGAGAGATAATTTGTAGCTTTTTCTTTGTTTTTCTTGGTGAAAACACCGAATTATTAGGGAAGGTAAATAATCGAGCTAAATCTGCTCTTTATTGTAATAATGTCTAAAAGATGTGTCGAAAACGGTTATGCCATTAACTGAAAGAGGCGGGAAAATAACATATATCGGGTATATAAGGTGGTTCAAGATTAAACGACGTCGTTTTGAGAAGTAGGAAAAATTAACAAAACAACGCTTACAACGTCGTCGTTTGCCGGTGTCCAGACCAGAACCTTGCCGAATCGCGCCGTTGAGCCCTCGATTTGTTCTATGAAATTAGGGCTTTGGAGGTTTGGGGGAGTTTAGCGAGTCGATCAGAAGGAGATTCTTCGTTTTTCTCGGGGAGCGATTGATTTGGAGAATCTCATATGTCGTTCTCGATCTGCCTTACGTGGATGATCTGTTTTGAAATGTCAAGAGATTCTAAGATTTTTTTCGAGCACTGTTGAGGCGAAAATAACGACGTAATCGAATGTTTGATTGGTGTTGAATGTTTGCCGCGAGAGGAGTCGTTGATGAAGAACAAATACTGGGCGAGTCTTCAGAGGGGGTTGCACGTTTATTGTCTCGTGTCTACCCGAAATTGCTGTCTTGTGTCTTAGTTTCACAATAGAGATTTGTTCGGTGAGAATCAAGGGTTTTAATCTGTTAGGCCATGTGCACCCATTAAACTCACAAAGTTTTATAACCATTTTTTTATTATTATTTTTTATATTTTTTTATTGGTTAAGATTTATTATGATATTTGTAGTAAATTTGTTTTCAGCAGTGATACCGGTATCGGTATCTTTGTTTTCTCTCTTCCTCCTATCTGATAATTACACGGAGCCAATAACATCCTGCCACGTACACAATGATACCGTATCATTTAACTCAACATAGTGATACTTTCAGACAAAATTTTATTTCCAAATTCATTTTAAAATTATTTTTTGGCCTATGAAACCCAGCAAAAATCATTGCTGGACATGCTCTAAAGACGCTAGTTCTGACTTGTATATAAAGATTTGAGTTCTGTATTATTATGATATGGACTCGTTTGGATTTTCACCTCGTATACCACTATGTCGGAAATTTTAACCATCACTACCCTAAGTTAATCACAATACCCCATTTTTCTGAATGAAACGATGAAAATACCCCTGAATTTTTTTAAATGAAATATCACCGCCAGTATTACACCCCAGTATTACTGGAGTATCGAGTATTACCCGAGTATTACCAGGTTATACCACGTAGAGGGGTTAGAGCAACCTCAATGGTGAGATCTCACCAATACAATATTAATTTTTAAAAAAAAAAATTAAATAATTAAATTTATAAAAAAAAAAAATTGGACCAATAAAAAATGGTCACGTATGCTTGAGATATCTCAAAATTTTTTTTTGTATCTCAAATGAGATATCAATGTCTTTCTCTTTTCTCTTTTAAATTTTTTTTCTTTTTTATAATGATAGATATTTCATTGAGATACACCATTAAAATTGCTCTTAGTTACCCTTACCCTTAGAGCATCTCCAACCCATTACTCTATTTTCTACTCCATAATAGAGTAACTCTATTATATCGTTGGTTAACTCTATTCTCCAACCCCACTCTATTTTTTACTCCAAAAAGAATATTCCAAATATATTCTATTTCCATTTTATTATAAATTATTTATAGTTATACCCCTCTATTTGTCAAATTTATGGATTTAATCAACTAACTTTAGTTTGTTGATTGTATTCAATATAATAAGAATATTCTTCTAATTCAAGTTTGTTAGATAAATAAAATTACATTACATAACATAACAAACAATTTATAATAATAATACAAAAGAAAGTAGTAAATTTGGGTTTAATTTCATTAGTGTATTTTTTCCACAAATGATCGATTAACACATTTTTGAAATGAAAAATAATATAATTAATATATATATCATTGTTATATTTTAATTTTTTATTAATCTATATAACTAATTTTACTATTTATAATAAAGTATATGTATAAAAGAATAACAAAGTTTTTGTTGAAGTATAAAATAATAGCATATAACAATTGATGGTTTAAATTGTAAATAAAAAAAGTTTCACTCTAAAATAGAGGGATGAAAAGTGTCACGCCAAATATAGAGTAATACTGTTCATAACTCTATTTTAGAGTGGAAAATAGAATAGGGTTGGAGATGATTTTACTCTATAATAGCGTTTGGAGTGGGAAATAGAGTGGGGTTGGAGATGATCTTATATATTACAATATGGTTATATATTACAATATGGTTATATTCTTCAAGTTCATGTCACATCACCCTATATTTTGTGTGTCGGCCAATTATTTTGTTTGAATATTGAACTTTTGCTTTATTTGGAGCCTCACAGTCACATGCCACGAAGGCAATTTGGATTTGTGTGAAAACTGAAAAGCGACAAAAAGAAGAAGAAGAAACATATTTGTCATAACTTGAGTGGCGCAGGACGTTTCTTTGTCCATAGTCATTAGACCATGATTAACGGGGTCTCTTAAAGGTCTTTAATGAATATTTTGTATTTCATTTAATCAGAAGAATGAAAAACTCGTGAGAGACGTCTCTAAAATTAGAGACTTTAGAGACGGTAGTTATAGGTGACGTGGCATTAGGTGATTGGGGGATTTTTTTCTTTCTTCTTTCTTCTTTCTTTCTTCTTTCTTCTTTCTTTCTTCTCCGACTCTCCTCGTTCTCTCCGTCAGACGAACGATCTCTGACCTCTCTGTTTCGGTATCATCGTCGTCGGCGGGATCGGTAAAAGGATTACCGGGTTTGTGTTTTATCTCTTGGGCCTTCCGATAGAAGAATTCGGAATCGGGAGGAGAAGGAGGGCATGAAATTGGATCTCTCACTCATCGGAGAAGACGAAGGGCTTGACTCCGAGAGAATATGAGGCAGTTTTGGTTTGGGTTGATGTTTCCTTCGTCGATTGGAAGAGGCAGACGTGATTGGAGGCTGCTTGTGTTTGGTACTTGCAACGGAAGGAGACATTGGAGGAGGAGGAGCATGCGACGGCGGAACACGTGGAGGGATAAGGAGGATGGAGGAAAACTGCCGGAGGTGAAATCAGGAACCAAGCGTTAAAAATGCTTAAGAGACCCTTTTGGGTATATAGCGTTAATCATGCTCGTATGTAAAGTCTCTCACTTTAAGTTTAAGTCTCTTAAACCAATTTAATATAAAAAAATTGCTTAAAAGACCCTTTTGGGTATATAGCGTTAATCATGCTCTTAGTCATTACCATCCATGCGATTTTTCACCATAATAACGTAGAAATAATTTGTTTTGTCAAGACAAAAGATGAAAAGGAAACGTTACTTGAAGTTTTGTATTTTCTCTGGTAAGCTCTTACATGGAACATGCATTGGCAGACAGGGGAAACCTCTGGAGAGTAGCACTAAAGCTTTGAGTTTGAGTTTTGGTTCTACTGCAAGCAATGGAACTTCGTCTCTTTTACTTCATATTGGGTCTTAGTTTCACTACTCAAAGGGTTTTAATCTGTGAGACACGGTATTCTGACTTGAATTTGAATACATAACAAGATTGAGCTTCCTCTGTGTATCATAAGTTCATTGGGCAATATCTCATTGGGTTATAGCTTGTGCAGGATAAGATGAGCACCGAACTGTGGAAGCATTGTGATGACTGGGTAAGGCGCATGGACATAGGAAGGAGATAGCTCAAAGGAGAATCTCTGTAGAATCAAAGCCATCGCCATCTTTGCCTCCAACAGGGAAAAATTATGGCCAATGCATATCCTCGGTCCCCACGCAAAGGGAAAGAAGGATACTTGGCTCTTTGTCGCCTTTGAGAGACCTTCTTTGAATCTCTCGGGCTTGAACTCTGCAGCATCGTAGCCCCACAGCTCGGTATCGTGTTGGACTAGCAAAATAGGTAGATTGACTTGAACGCCTCCTGGTAGCTTCAGGTCGCCTAGCTTCATATCTTTGTGAATGGCTCGGGTCAGCTGGGCTACTGGAGGATATAGCCTAAGGACCTCATATAGCATCAACGTCATCTGCGAGGGATCAAATCTTTCAGCAAAACACAACAAAAGTACACCTCAATCAAGGTTTTGCTTACAACTTTGAGCTGGTTAAGGCCTTCTGTGACTGTATCAGGTTCTTTATCAACAAAAACTTTGATGAAGAAATACATATGGGCGTTAAAGAATACTTACTTATTGATTTTGTATTTTCGGACTAAATCATATTTTTGGGATAAAATCAACCAATCAAATTCATGTACATCGTGCAAATTTATTTTGTTCTATATAAATTGATTTTTTTCCATAAAATTTTGAACTTAATTAGTTTTTTTTAATAATATATCTAGAAACTATCAATCAATATATATATATATATATATATATATATAAATGAATTTTAAATCTATAAATAAATAAATATCTTACTTAAGTTCTTGGCTTTTAGATTATGAGTTTTGGTTTGTGGAGTCATTGCTGGTCCTAGGTTCTTCTGCTTTGTCTAGCTCTATCTAGATTTCGGTTGTTTGGAGTAGGACTAGGTTCTGGTTTTGGGCTCGTCTTTCGGATGGTACTCTGCTGTGGAGATATCTACTAACCTTTCCCGGGTTCCTCTTGGGGTCCTTTGGTTGGGTTTAAAGCGAAGCAATGGTTTCGATCATTGGTTCTTCTCTTGCGAGGAGGTGATCAGTTTTCAGCCTGTAGGTTGCCGAGATTGATTCGCTAGTGTCCGCGTGTAAGAATGGTGGGTCCTCTTAGACGTTTCCCTGCCCGATTTCAAGGTTTGTGACCTTGTCCCTAGCTCTGGCCGGATTTCTCGGCTCTTGTGTGAGTCTATGTTGGAGTGGCTGCTGTGTTTCCGTCCCTTTGCTTTTTCTGCCTTTCTTTCCGCTGCGTTTGTTGCTGGTTGAGTTCGAACTGGGCCGTGCTTCAGGTTCTGCAGACTTCTGGTTAAGATATAGCCTTGGTTTCTTCTCGGTTCTTTTGTTCGTCGGCAATTCTGCAGCGCCTACAGTTTCTTTGGAGAAGATTGTAGAAGGGTGTTGGGTCAGTCATTCAGTTTTAGTGCTTAGGTCCTTTTGATTTTATAACTATCTATTAATCAAAAAGTATTACAAGAAAAAAGATGGAGTAGTTATCTCGATTCAGAGAAACATGGTTTTATGACTATGATCTTGATTCGTTTCTTCTGTGAAATCTTGTTTCCCTTGTGTATAAATAACAAGTTCATTTGATAAAATCACAAGTTTATAGCTTGTGCAGGATAAGAGGAGCACCAAACTGTGGATGAATAGTGATGACTTGGTAAGGCGCATGCACATAAGAAGGAGAAAGCTCGAAGGAGAATCTCCGTAGAATCAAAGCCAGAGCCATCTTTGCCTCCAACAGAGAAAAATTCTGACCGATGCAAATCCTCGGTCCCCATCCGAAAGGCAAGAAACAGACCTGGTTCTTTGTTGCCTTTGAGACCCCGTCTTTGAACCTATCGGGCTTGAATTCCGCTGCATCGTCGCCCCAAAGCTTAGTGTCCCGATGGATTAGCAGAACAGGCATATTGACTTGAACACCGGCCGGTAGTGTCAGATGACCTAGTCTTATCTCTTTGTGGATCGCTCGGTTCATCTGGATGAGTGGAGGATATAGCCTAAGGACCTCATAAATAATCATCGTCATCTGTAGAATTCATTCAATAAAATCATCAAAACACAATAAAAGAAGAGTAATTTTCACTTATAGCACTTTTTCCAACTTCTTAATGTTGTTTTGAAGCCCAAAAAAGAAAGCATAAACTTGAAAAGCTTTTTGGTTTGGTTTATACTTACAACTTTGAGTTGGTTAATGCCTTCTAAATTAGGTTCTCTATCGCCAAAAACTTGCATCACTTCCTCTCGTGCGCGAGCTTGCCAGTCTTGGTGTTGGCTTAACAAAACCATTGTCCAAGCCAATAGTACTGAAGTGGTCTCTTGTCCCGCGAAATAAAACAACTTGCACTCTTCTATAATTTCTTCGGTGGTCAGTCCATTTCCTTTAGTTTGCTCTGAATTTGATTCAAGAAGTAGATCCAACAAATCGTCACTTGGTGCGTCGCCAGCGTCTCTCGCCTTTTTTCTATTGCTAATGATCCCTTTTAGTATAACTTGGATTTCTCTAACTATTGTCTTAATCCTTCTATTATTCTTTGTTGGGAAATGCCTACGCAAAAAAAAAAAAAAAGTGAAGAATAAATGTCACAATTCCGCTTTGACAAAAAATTGAGATTGTAAATACGAGCCATGAACGCACTATTCTCATTGTCTATTGGTTTTAAATTAAAACTCGTCAATTTTTTTCATAGTATTAGATGTATCCTGTCCAAAAGTGAAATATATTAGAAATCTCATGTTGAAATAATAATAATTAATAATCAAGTGTAATGGAAGAAGATTGTTAGAAAACCGATCACTCTTGCTAGTATTAGACCAAAACAAGTCAAGTTTCTTACCGATATCCAGGGATGTAGTTCTTCCCAAGAGCTTGTATGACGAGCTTTGCTAGTTCCTCTTGTAGTATAAATATCCTCTGTCCTTCTTTGTAGCTGCTACCAAAAGCGGTACGAGAGATCACATCCCCGGTCAAATTCACAATCCATGGCCAAACATCAACCTCACAGGAGGACCCTTCAACTGAAACTAACTTCTCCCACTCGCACACAACCTCGCTGCAACTTTTAAGAAACGTAGGAACCATATTCTATACACAAAATCATTATCAAGGCACAAAACGGAAAATGATCATCTCATCAGCCAAAAGCAAATTTAACTTGGTTGTGACCAGTGGCGGATCCATGTTGGTAAAAAGGGGGTCAGTTGACACCGGTTAACAAATATGAAACAAAAATACTAGTTCATTTTTTATCAATTTTTTTGGTCAAATGGTTTAAACAACGAGCATTGACCCATCTTTACTGAGTTCGAATGACCTTTTTAAAATATTTGTTCTTTCTTGTTTTTTTTCTTCCAAAATTACTTAATTTTGTTTTATTCAATAAACAATTATCTATTTATCTTTTAGATTTTCATAAATCAGTTCTTTTCATCTTTAATGTGTGTACTCACCAAAGTAAAATAAAATTATTTTCTCATTATGCTCATCAATTTTAACAAAAGTTTCTTTGTTTCTTTTCATTTTTGTATTATTAACAATTAAATTTTTTTTTCTCAGATTAGTGTTTTAGCAATATATACTTTTATTTTAATAGTGTCACCTAAAAGTATTTGATCTTATTTTTAAAAATTCGAAACGAGTATGCAAAACTCTATTATTTATGTATATTGTATTATGTTAAAATATTTTTTTGTTAAAATTTAAAAATAAGTAGAATATAAACAAAACATAAGTATAATATATGCAAGATATAAGAAAAAATGAAGAAAAAAAAATGTAAAAGTTATTATGTTAAGATATTTTAGATAGTTAAATTATATCTAATATATATTTTCTAGGTCCACCACTGGTTGTGACAATATTAGAAAAGAGAATCTGAGACCTTGATCTTCTCAAAATGGAATGCCGGGTTGATGATCTTCCGGTGTTTCGCCCATTTACCCCCATCAGCATTAGCGAGTCCATCAGTTATCAACTCAACCAAAGGAAACGTGTGCGTCTTGGGGAAATCATAAACTTTGTTATACACTTCTTTGATCAGCAGTGGATTCATTATTGTGATGGATGGTACGGGTCCTAACCATGTGAAATAAGTATTTCCTGTTGCAGCCACATACACATACATATATATACTGAAAGGAAGAAGTTATTAAAAAAAGGAATTCAAAATCTATAAGCCAAACCAAGAAACATATATACCGTAAGTATTGAGCATGTGAAAGGAGTAAGGCATGACAAGTGAAATGAGATCATCTGTTGGTTTCAGTGGTTTCGATCTTGCCTCCTTCAACATGCTAAAAGTCCTTCTCACATCTCCGACAAGAGGCGTGTAACGAGTTCCGACAAGACCTTGTCTTCTCAGAAAACTCTCACGCATCTTAGGTTTAAGCCAAGCCCACTCCACAATTCTCCATATCCACCACAATACAACAACTAGAGCCAGTGATGCAACTGATGATATCTCCATTTGCTAATTGTTTTCGGTCTCTCAAGTTTGAGAAATGCATGAGGTGATATGTCTTTAATACTTGTAGAATTTGTGTTTCGGACAATAAAATATTTCTTTTAACCGTCGAACTTTTGCCTTTACTACTCGGAACCTCACGGCCTCTGGCCACATCTGTCTTCCATGCCTTAAGCCTTTTTTGTTTTTTTTTTGTCACAATTAACTTCGATGTCATTATTGCTAGTTAATTATAAAATACGATTTTTATGACTTAACTGCCAGTCAAACATGAATTTGCACAAATAAAAGAAAACTATGACTTAATCCCTCATTAATTATAGCGCGGTAATTTTTTTAAAAATAATTATTTTGAAATTTAAGAAAAATTATTTTTATTTGAATTTTATAATATATCTAACTCATGTTTTGCAGTGGACTAAAATATTATTCGGGTTAATCCGCAAAACATATAATCTTGAAAATATAACTTTAATATGCACCGTTTAATAACTCTAGTTTTGTGTTTAGTTCACGAACTCCTTAATCAAATCAATTAAACTTTGTAATTAAATAATATTATAGAGATATAATTAATAAAAATATATGTAACTCAAATTCATGTATCAACCAAATAGACTTTTCGCGTATTCTGGGAATCGAAACTCATGCCTCCAGGTATATAATTATTAATGAACAATTTGATTAACTACTGTACTAAAGGGGCTTTCACAACCAAATAGACTTTAGAAAATAGATTAACAAACAAAAAATATAGAATAATAATTTACAGGAAAATGTTGACCAAGTAATAACATTACACAACATATATAATATTCTCTATGTTTCACAATAAATGTTGTTTTATGAATTTTTTGTTTGTTTCAAATTAAGTGATGTTCTCGTTATTCTATTCAATATTAATTAACTTTGTATGTTTTGTAACTATTTGTATCATGCAGTTTGTTTTAACATTTGTTGTATTGTAGTTAGATAGATAATAATTGATGTTTAGATTTAGAAAAGAAAATAAATAGTTTTTTTTTTAATATATGTGCAAAAACTTTAAACATCGTTTATAATGAAACAGAGAGAGTAACATTAATTTTCATCTAAGTAATATAGTTGATGCATGTAATGTATTTGGATAATTGATAAATGAAGTCCGTTTGTGAAAAAGAAAAGAAAATAAAAGATTCATCATATCTTTTATTTGAATACTTGTAATATCTAAATAGACCTGGGGCATAAGTTATGTGGTGAGCTTTGCTCAGAAGTATAAATTTTTGTTTGTTCTTTTTGTAAACCACTTTGATAAGTTTTTGCCGGGACGACATGTCACTGTTCGTGGTCACTTTGAATTGCTTCTTATTGGTTACAGAGTGAAAAGCAAATAATAATCTGTCATGTATTTTTCTATTCAGAAGGTGGTCACTTGTCGAGAAGTCATGAAGAATAGTCCAAACTTATCCACAATAGTCTTAAGTGTCCTTTCACTCGGATTTTTCAATCAGGTATTAGGTGAGTTTGATCGATTCTTCGTTCCTATCTTGTAAGGGTAAAGAACGGCAAAGTATGCATCCTGGTTACTAGTGAGTTCTGGCCCTAACACAAGCCTCAGATTTCATTTCGGAAAAGCCAAAAAGGGAAAAACAATGTTTTCACACTTTGATAGTAGTGCTCGAGAGGCATCTTATAAGGGAGAAAGGCACTTCACACCCTATCTTCAGCTTTTGTCCTAACTCTCTTGTAAATTTCTACTTCTGGATACATCACATTAATTTATGAGCTCTTGTTTTTTTAGTACTAATGGAGGATTTTGGTGTCAATGCAGACTTGGAATTCTGCTTTGTTTCTAATTTCTTAATCATATATTTAATTATTCTAGATAGCCAAAAATACTTTTATAAATGCGAGAAGCTTTAATCGTTCAAAAAGCTTCCAGAGATTGTCCACGCAAGAAGCCATGAAGACAAGTAGCAACTATCGTGTCCAAATAATGGATATGACTGTGTGGAAACAGATGTCTCATCTTTTGCTTTGGCATGAGAAATATTATCAATGTTAACAATCACAATTTATTAGATAGTGCTGCTACATTGATGACTGAGATTCCTTATCTTATGGCTTTTTTCTTTTTTTTAGTCAAACTTATCTTATGGTTTTCAATCACTTTTTTAATAAAAGTTTTGGAATAATAAAATGAAACTCGAATAGATCTACATGTGCTTTTTTTTTTTTGTTAAAGTAGATCTACATGTGTTACAAATGTCTAATAGATTTATATATATATGACATTTGTATGTATCGAATTATAGATAATCTAATGAAAAGCAAGATTCGAGTGTGTGTGTGTCTGTAGTATAAGAATGTATTATTGTTGTTGTGTACGGGAATCTTGAAAAGCATGATCTCGTCTTTTTCCACATAGAAAAAATACATGCATACGCTCACTTTAATGCTTTTTATGTGCGCACTCATTTTCAAAGGTCCTTTTTAAGTGTAATCTAATAGAGCTACATTTTTTTGGTAAAGAGTATATATTATAATATATTTAGATGCTATATATTCTTTATGGGCCAAACATTCATGAGTATTTCGGAGTAGAAGTCACATTAATTCCTCGTTATTATTTGGGTATTATATGCTACTGAATCTTGAATCTTGAATCTTGAATACAGAACAAAAAAAAAAGAGGATCTTCGAAACTTAGTTTACTGATCTCCGAGCATGTGGAAGATCAACGGAGCACCAAACTGAGGATGAAGTGTAAGAACCGTGTGAGGTGCGTGAGTGTACGATGGGGACAGCTCGAAGGAGAATCTCCGCAGAATCAAGACAAGAGCCATCTTAGCTTCCATGAGAGCGAAATTCTGGCCAGGACAGAATCTTGGTCCCCATCCAAACGGAAGAAATGAGACTTGGTTCTTCGTGGCCTTTGAGATCCCATCTGCGAATCTCTCGGGCTTAAACTCATGAACATCTTCTCCCCAGAGCTCGGGATCACGATGAACCATAAGAACAGGAATCACTACTTGTGCACCACCTGGAAGTGTCATCTCCTCACCAAGCTTTGTTTCTTTCTCTATGGTTCGACCAAGTAGAATCCCTGGTGGGTATAGCCTCAACACCTCGTTCAAGATCATGCTCATCTGTTCAAAAAAAAAAAACCCCCGAGGAAACGTTAATTAGTCTTGAGTTTTTGTCTGGAATCCTCCGGTTATAAGGAAAAACGGATAGTAGAGGAAAACACAAGATTGATGATGTTTTTACTATTTTGAGTCGAGAGAGGGCATCAAAGTTTGGTTTGTTGCTCTTCCCAATGACTTGTAAAATCTCTTCTCTAGCTTGATCTTGCCATATCTGGTGATGGCTCAGCATAATCATAGTCCACACAAGCAGCTCCGCAGTGGTTTCTTGGCCCGCAAAGTGAAACAGCCTGCACTCTTCTATCACATCTTTGGTACTCATCCCGTGATCTCCGGAATTCGATTCCAAAAGTATTCCCAACAGATCATTCTTTGGAGCCTCCCCTGCTTCCATATCCATCTGTCTTTTCTTGATGATCTCCCCCAATCTAGACTTCACTTCTCTGTCTATCTGCTTCATCCTCATGTTGTTCTTTGTCGGTAGAAGCCTAAACAATGTGAATTAAGAACATGTGATCTTTCTGTATCTCTAAAGGCCAAAGTAACACGAAAAAAAATATGTTTACCTCATTCCAGGGATGAACGCCATCTCAAGAGCTTTTAAAACACGCCGGCCTTGTTCTTCTTGAAGCTCAAAGATTCTCTTACCTTCCTCGTAGCTACTACCAAACGCAGTACGAGAAATTACATCTGAGGTTACATCACTAAGGTATGGCCAAACATCGATCTCTTTCGATGATCCTTGCTCGCGCACCAACCTCTCCCATTTACTTATCATCTCGCTGCAGCTCTCGTAGAACGCAGGTATCATAATCTACAAAATAAACATAAAAGCAAAACAATCAGCATACAATTTAGAACAAAGGTTAAGACCATAGGAATTGATGTAAGAAAGACCTTGAGCTTTTCTAGATTGAAAGAAGGGTTTATAATCTTCCTGTGCTTAGACCATTTCTCTCCTCCATACACTGCGACTCCAGTCGCGAAAAGCTCAACAATTGGGTGCAATGGCGGTTTCGGGAAATCGTAAATTCTGTTTAGAACTTCTTTGATGTGTTCTGGTTTCGTCACAATAACACTCGCTGTAGGTCCTAACCACATGTAAGATGTCTTTCCTACAGAAACACCAAACCATAGAAACAGTAGACCAAGTTCATAGATTAGATAAAAACAGAGGATCTCTGTTTTGAGTTCAGATCAAAGCGTTGCTTACCATGATCCTTAACGGTCTGTAGTATCATAGGCATGACACGTGTGGTGTAATCGTCGGTTAGACTGATGGGTCTGGACTTTGCTTGCTCCACCATACTGGCTTCCCTTCTAGCGTCTCCGATAAGAAAGGTGAAAGGAGTTCCAGAGAGACCTTGTCTCTTTAGATAAGCCTCATGTTTCTTTGGTCTAAACCAAGCCAGGTTCAGGCCTTTCCATATCCATACCGCAACCACAGTTTCCACCACAATCGCAGCCGCAGCTGCTGCCGCTGAAATCTCTGTATCACTCATAAACGCACTTCTTTGAGAAAATTTACTAACAGGATTGAAGATGCCAGATGAAAATGCTATGTATTATTATATATATTGATAAAAAAAATTGTTGTTAATTTGTGTTTGCGACAAGTCAATTGAAGTGAGAGGCAGAGGAAAATTCAACGAATGTTGTAGATTTTCTAAACATTTCTTATGTTAATCTCATATTCTGGTTTTCTTTCTCTATGTGACTTATAAATTTAATAAACGACTGGCTTTTGTAACACACATCCAAAAGGTGGTATCGTTGAAATTGGCTTCGTATGATAGACTTTTCAAGATTAATAATGCATCCACTATCTATGGAAAACGACCTTAGACACAGAAATTGAAATCTTGATAACCTATGGCTATAATAAGTCTTTCTTAAAATATGTTTCTGTTATATAACAGAGACTAAAATCACCATGGAATTACATAAAAATCAGAGCTTGTGCAGGATGAGATGAGCTCCGAATTGAGGACGAGTGGTCATGACTGTTTGAGGCGCGTGAACATAAGAAGGAGAGAGCTCGAAGGAGAATCTCTGCAGAATCAAAGCCATTGCCATCTTAGCCTCCAGCAGAGCAAAACTCTGACCGATGCAGATCCTCGGTCCCCACCCAAAGGGGAAAAAAGAGACCTGGTTCTTTGTTGCCTTTGAGAGCCCGTCTCTAAACCGCTCTGGCTTAAAATCCGCTGCATCATCTCCCCAGAGCTCGGTGTCGCGATGGACAAGAGCCGTTGGTATATAAACGTGAACTCCAGCTGGAAGGGTAAGCTTTCCTAGCTTCATTTCTTTGTTGATAGCTCTTTTAAGCTGAGCCACCGGAGGATATAGCCTCAGAACCTCATAGAAGATCATAGTCATCTGTTGAAAATTTTAAATTCAAGTGAATCTGGTAACTATAAACGCAGATTTTTTTCGATGCAAGAGGATGTGGAAATTTTACTTACGACTTTGAGGTTGCTAAGAGAATCTATATCGGGTTTATTACTGTCACCGAGTATTTGCCTCACTTCCTCTCGTGCCCGAGCTTGCCAGTCTTGGTGGTGGCTTAATAAGACCATAGTCCAGACTAACAGTACTGACGTTGTCTCTTGTCCTGCGAAATAAAACAGCTTGCACTCTTTCATCACTTCTTCTACGCTCATTCCATTTCTTTGAGATTCCTCTGAATTTGATTCAAGCAGTATCCCCAACAAATCATCGTTCGCTGCTTCCCCCGCTTCTCTCGCGTTCTCTCGTTTGCTGACTATACCTCTCAGTATTATATCTATTTCTCTGTCTATTGCTTTCATCCTTCTATTGCTCTTTGTTGGGCAAAACCTACACCAAACAACAAACCCTCATAAGTCCCACAATCTTCAAGTTTTAGTTTACGACAGGACAAAAACAATGGGGGTGTTTATTAACCTCAATCCAGGGATGTAAGATTTCTTAAAAGCTTGTGCGATGAGCTCAGCTAATTCCCCTTGGAGTTGAAATATCCTCTGTCCTTCTTTATAGCTGCTTCCAAAAGCAGTATGTGAGATCACATCCGCAGTCAAATTCACAAGCCAAGGCCAAACATCGACCTCGCAAGGCGATTCTTTATCCGTGAATAGCCTCTCCCATTGGCAGACAACCTCGCTGCAACAATGGTAGAACGCAGGGACCATGTTCTGTAAATCAAAAAGCAGGTCGCTAAAAGATCACACACATATACAGTCTAACTTGATTCAGACACTCAAGACAACAGAGAAAAAACCGAAACCTTGATCTTCTCGAGGTGAAAGGCCGGGTTGATGATCCTCCTGTGATTCGCCCATTTATCTCCCTTATAGCTCGCGAGCCCGCCTGCTAACAATCTGAACAGAGGGAATGTAGCAGCCTTCTCAAAGTCGTAAACTTTATTAAAGACTTCCTTGATCTGCTCTGGATTCGTTATCATGATCGCTGGAATTGGTCCAATCCATATAAAGAAAGTCTTTCCTGTTCCAAAACCATAACTCAATCAAGTCAACCTAAATTCAACACAATTCACTTCCCAGCTTTGCGGAAACAAAAAGGGCAATCTCTAAATCTAGAAAACCTGATCTCTCAAGCTGTAAGAGGAAAGCGAAGAGAGACACAAATACCGTGAGAATTGAGCATCTTCAAGGCGAGAGGAAGAAGACGTGGGGTGATATCATCCGTTACATTGATGGGTTTAGATCTCGCCTCCATCAACATATTAACATTCCTCTTGATATCTCCGACGAGAGGCGTGTAAGGAGTTCCGGCGAGACCCTGTCTTCTCAGACAACTCTCCAGCATCTTGGGTTTTATCCAGACCCACTTCACGACCCGCCATGTCCAAAGCAACACAACTGCTACAACAACCACTAAAGCTGCTACTACTGTAAAAGACATCTTCGATTCTTCTCTCACTCACGCTGGATTCCGCATGTTGAGACACTGGAGTCTCGATCCTTTGCCGCCAAAGGGGCTTTGTCTGTGCTTTGTCGTGGACGGGGTTTCCATCTGTTCTTATCTAATTACACAGTGCTTTGTCGTGTAAGAGATCCACTCAGCATCATGAATATTTATAAAAGTGCTCTCAACGCTTTAGCAGGTGAAGGGTAAGTGCGCGTGCGTCAGACGCAGGGAACTAATGTATAGTCAACTCACCAACAATTCACTTACTTTAAAGTTAGTTTAATGCAGCATTATTTTTGAAGCAGCAAAACTTTGAAAATCATCTGAATATATCGTATCACATCTAGAAAATAAAAGGATCAATCACTAGAATGACCTTAATGGTCTAAACCAAATTCACCTCTAACCCTTTTTTTTCTCCATAACCTTATAACCTTATTAATATGTGTTAATCCCATTTTACCCTTACAATAAAACATTAAACAAATTAAATAAAATTAAAAAACAAAAAGAAATCCAGAAAAACAAAAAAAATTCAACCAATCAGCTCTCTTCTTCTTCTTCGCGTTCTTCTCCTCCTGTCCGACGTCCAGCTACGTCGTCTTCATCAGCAAACCGGCTCTGACTTGGTATTCAGGTGAGTTTTTGCTCTTTTTTTCTCTCTTTTTTGTGTCTTCTTCCATGCTACATTGATCTGAAAATTGATAATCAATTTGAAACACTAGATTGAAATTGAAATTGGGTATTCAATCAAATTCAAATTGGGTATTCAATTAGGGGATTTTCAAGTAATATTGAATAACCCAAGAGTATATATACGAGTAAACTTGTTTTCGTAGTCTAAGAGAACCTTATGTTGATAATGTATGAATTTGTAGAGATTTAGAAGCTCTGAATCTGAATCGGAGCTGGTAATGTGTCTGGTATTACTAGTTTACTGGTATTACTAGCTAATTCTTTTAATTTCGTACATCTGGTATGACTAGTCACTGGTATTACTAGCTAATATTTTGAATTTCGTACAACTGGTATTACTAGTCACTGGTATGACTAGTTCATTTGGTACATCTGGTAAGACTAGTCACTAGTATGACTATTTAATTTGGTACATCTGGTAAGACTAGTCACTAGTATTACTATTTAATTTGGTATTACTGGTAAGACTAGTCACTAGTATTACTATTTAATTTGGTATTACTGGTATATCTGGGATTACTGAGTTGTAATAAATACTAATGTTGTTTAATTTTACTTTTTTCAGGGCACAATGAATAGAAGTAAATTCACAGTCATAGATTTTGATTATGGGGGATATTATTCAGGCGGACAATGGATTGTAGGAGAAGATCCCAACTATACTTTATTGATGAAAGAATCGTTGGAGGAGTTAACTTTTTGTGGGTTGGTTAGTAGAATATGCAGGAAGATTAATGTTGATGAAGATACGACGAAGCTGAAGCTAACTTACATTCCATTTAGAGCGGATCAGAATAAGGCTAGTATATCATATGACAATTTATCTAGTGCCTCATATGTCTGAATGAAATGTTCCCGAGGAAGTTAAAGCATCTTGCGTCATACCTCCTCCTTATACCAAAACAAAAGGAAGAAATAGAGTAAATCGATACCCATCAGTTGGAGAACCTCAAAGAAGAAGAAAGCGTGGTGGGGTACTTCAAGGCTTATTTGGTGATAATCCTGGAACCAGTACCTAACTCGTTTGTGTAATTCCTTTGTGTAACTCGTTTGTGTTGTTGGATGTTAATTTCTGTCTCGGGACAACTACGTAAAACTGATTTTATATATGTTATACTAGTACCTTTGAGAATACTAGGTAACACTGGTAATTCTGATTTAGTGTTATTATGGAATTTTAATTTTAATTGAAAAATTCACAAAAAAGAACAACAAATACGAAATAGTAAAATTTACGTTACAGAAGTAACTATTAAATGTTAAAAAAATGTGTATTAGGTTTATAAAATACATTTATACCATAATGATTTGTTATTAGAATATTTACACAAGAACCACCTTATACTATTAGGATCACTTTGTTAATATGAACCACCTTATGATGTGAAATATAATTAAAAAGTGTTTTATGTAATATTAATGCACAAAGTCTTTGGAAACATACTTTAATTGACTAAAATTAACTGTAAAACTAGAAAACACATTTTAAGGGCTTGGTAATACTAAATTATTTTGAAAACACCCAAAAGTACAACTATTTGCAAATTAGTAATACTAGATAACTAGGAGGATAACTATGTGTAAATTTTCGCGGGCCCAAATTTTTTGAACTTTTTCTCATTTTTTTCGCGGGCCCAAATTTTCGCGGGCCCAAATTTTTATGAAATTTTTTTATTTTTTTTCTCATTTTTTTCTGATCCACACCCAAAACCAAACCAGTTTTTCTCATTTTTTTTTCCCTTTCTCTCTCTTCCCCTTCCCTTCGTCCTGACGACGACTTCTTCTCCATTGCAGCGACTTCTCGTTTTGGTAACACATCAAGTAGCTGTTTGTGGTATGAATTTACATTGTTCTTCAGGGTTCAAGTGCAACAGCTCGGTTTGGCAAGCCGTAGGGTTGGTAAACCCTAAAAAAGAGAAGAATGGATGGATTAAACCACTCGGCCACCATGGGTTTAGGGATTCATGTTTGATTTTCTTGGGTTTGTTTAGGGTTTTGTGGATTCTGGATTCATGTTAGAATCGATATAGGGATTCATGTTAGAATCGATATAGGGATTCAATTTTCTGAATTTCGGGATTCGATTTTCTGGGTAATACTGAACATAGTAATACTTAGTAATACTGAACATAGTAATACTTAGTAATACTAAACCAAGTTTGTTTCCATGTTACAGATATGGACCCGAACTATAGTGCCGATAAGCGGAACAAGAGGCTAATCGAGAGGCTTTACCACCTAGCCGACGCTGACATGGACATTCCGGCAAGATGTCCATGTGGTGGACCAATCATTGAGGTGACCTTTGAAGAAGAGGTTGCTAATTTAAGGAGGGAGGTTGATGAACATTGCGAGAAGATCTGAAGCATGCGTATGGAGCTGAACAACAATGCTGAAGAGATTGTAAGGCTGAAGGATTTATTGGCGCGTGTTGTGGATTAAGCAAATGTTAAACTTTTGTTTTGTAAGACTTATTTGTTTAACTTATTTATATCTTTGACTTTCGAACCTTGCATTCCAAAACCGAAATACTAAGTATTACTAAGAATCGATATAGGGATTCCATTTTCTGAATTTCAGGATTCGATTTCCTGGGTAATACTGAACATAGTAATACATAGTAATCTATAGAATATTGAACATAGTAATACATAGTTCCGGTAGTTTAATCCCGAGATAAGGGCATGCTCCCTTAGACTGTAACGGATGGGCACACCATTCATGACGAACCAAACTTCCTTCTTTTTATCTGTGCGCGCCGTTCGCACAAGAAGCATCCACATGCCATAAACCTTGTGGTGGGTTTCCTAGTGAATGTGGAAGAAGTGTTTGAATTGAGGGTGATTCAAAAACCAACTCTTCTCCTCTGCTTTAAGCAGATGCTTTAACCCGGTCACAAGTGTCTTCACCGCTTGACTGACATAACACCTCGTCCTGACCTTGATTTTTTTCATATACTCCCTCGGCTGGAACCACATATCCAAAGGTTGCAGTGGTTCGGTTTCATCTTCGGAATCCTGCAAGACATATGTATATAGTGTTACTTTTGTCTTAGAAATTTTTGGTCCGGTATTACTGGTCCAGTATTACTAGTCCAGTATTACTGGTCCAGTATTACTAGTCCACTATTACAGTATTACTAGTCCAGTATTACTAAAAACCCAGAAAATTACAAGTGCTGCAAATCGAATCGCGAAAAACCCAGAAAATTACAAGTATTACGATTTGATTTTGTGTGAAAGGAAGGATTTTGGTGGGACAAATCGCTGGAATCAAACTTTAAAATCGTGAAAAAGAAGAAGGTAAGTTACGGGGATGAGTTACGGCACTGAAGAAAATCATAAAAAAAAAGTTTAGTTTTAGGTTTTTTTTTTTTTTTTTTTTTCTTTTTTCGGATCGGGTTGAATCCGAATAGAGTGGATTTGGGTGGATAGATACTGGTTGGGTCGTAAAAGTTTTATACTTTCAGGGACAAATTTGTTATTTACCCCTTTTCGTTTAAAAAAAAAAATGAATAACAAATTCAATTTTAAAACAAGGTTATTCTGGCATTGTTTTGTAAGTTGAAGGTCATCGCAGGGATTGATCCAAAATAAAAGTTCAAAAGATGCAAAAATTTAAAATTTCAAGAGAAGATGAATCCGACTGGTTGTTTTTGTTCAGACTGAGGAACAAGAAGACTAAACTGATGGTTGAAAAGGACGAGGTTGAATCATGTAAGATTTGGTTTTACATGAAAAGGTTGGGCTTTGACGCCTTGTATGTAGTCTTGAGCTTCCTGGTTGGTGGCCTGACCTTCCTGAAAACAAGAGGGAACTTGATCTTCGAGTTGTGGAACTGCTTGGTGCTCTCTCTCTTGCACAGCTTTGCAGGGACTGTCGCGGTCTTGATGATCTGAATGCAAGGGAACCTCACTCTATGGCGAGAAGCCATCTCAGTGTACATCTGCTCCACTGCACCATTGAGCGTGGTGTCACGGAACTCCTTGTACATGTTGTGGTACCCAGTTCGGCTCTGATAACGCAGCCAGATACCGTAATTCTTGATCGTCGTGGGGTTCTTCTCGAAAATCTACAAGAGTTGAACAACAAAATCATATACACACTGAACAGAAAAATGCAATGGCTAACAAGTAGGCCATCTTTAAGCAATGGTATGTAAGAAACCGAATAGCGAAATGCAATCTATACCTCATTGATGGCAAGCATTTGTCCGTTGCTTTTCTTAATCTTCTTCAGTTTCCTTAGGAAGTACCTAGATACAAGTAAATGCGTTTACCATCAGGGAAAATGGAGTCGCCACCAACAAATCTGGCACCAAAAGAGGGCATTGCATGACTCACCAAAACTTGGACATGGAGCGGACTTCGTTTGTGGCCCATAGCTTCATACGGTAGATCTTAGGTTGCACATCTTTCTCTGTAGGGAGGGCTCTCCCAACCACTTGATACTGGTGAAACTGATCAAAGAAACAAAAGCTCATTGAATCAAATCCATTATAAAACATAAAGAGGTCACATTTGGCAAACAATCAAACAGCATAAGACAATCAACATAAAAAAAAACATATCTAATACTCTCTTTGTCACATGACAACACCAATCTAGAATCAAGGATAGCCAATGAAGGTCAAAAAGGTTCAAACGGATCATAATCGGAGATAAGAAGCAAGCAAAACCATCCTAGAGATTCGAACCCAATCAATAAAATATTGCATTCCGCTTCCTTTGGTCGGTAGTAAAAACTTTAAGATCAAGCTATTTACAAAGTATGATGAGAAAAAAACCGGATGTCGATAACAAATTTTCGTGCTTTCTTACGATACATTATCCCGATCGAACCCAGTTCATAAATATCCAAATCAGGATCATAACTCACGTATACACTCCAAAATCAATGAAGAAGGGCCAAAACCCAGAATCACTCGTAACTCAGGTTTCCTCTACGATAAAACGAAACAACTTACCCGGAAAGCAACCATTTCAACGGAGAGATCAAGCTCCCAAAGAATTCAGCCAAAAGGAAACAGAGAGCTAAACAGTGGCGCTGATGAGAAAACTATAAAAGAGCTTCAAGGACAAACCCTAGGCGAGATACACGTATCTGTGGGCTTTTTTTAATTGGGCCTTGAATAAATCCTTTTATCTGTGGGGTAATAAATTATATATATATATATTTTTTTTTTTTTTGAACGAACAAAACTAATAAATTATATATTCTGCAACTTTAACGAGAAAATAAATTAAATATTTGCCAAAATATTTTCTAATCGGTTTCACAATTTTTTTTATAATAAATATGAACAGACTAAATATCTCCATTTTTAAACATTTAAAGTAACACCATAGAATGAAATGTAAACAGTCATAACGTGGCTAAATAAATATTAAGTTATTAATGGATCGAAAACAAATGCAAATATAATTCTTTTTATTTCAGTAATAAACACATTGCTATAGTTTTGAGAAGAACACACTTTTTTTTTTTTTTGTGAGTGAAAAAGAAGACACTTTTAAGTAACAAAATACAAAGAGCTCTCTGTAATTTTCAAACAATACACATTGATTTCTTTAAGTAAACACACATGTACAATCTTCTTCGATCTGCAACAGTATATCCAAGGCCTAACCGGTGTATACCGTATTAAGAGCGTCACATCTTCACTTTATTATCAGACCCCTGAGCCACTTATGGCTACCACAACGATTAATATCGTAACGATAAGAGCCTGTGACATGCGTTAGTCAGATTTGATTAAATGTGATCAGGACAACAGCAGCAGCAACAACAACAAAAATGCCAAAAGGGTATTGTTAAGTGAGAGAGATAGAATATAAACTCACTCCAATTGCGCAAGCCACATATCCTGGTTTCTCACGCGGGTTTTTAGAGAATAGTAAAAGGAAGAATCCGATGTACCAGGGGATAGCACCGAATAAGAAACCAAGGATGAATCTTCAAGAAACAAAAAACCAAGAAAAACATATATGTGGGTTTGTGTTTGCTCAGAACTTGAACAAGAATTTAAATGATTAGAAGCTAGAGAAGGTAAAATGACGAATTACACTTACAATACCCAACCAATGCCTATATCACAACAAGGATGATGATGGTGTTCTGTTTCAGGCCTTCCTCCAGCAACAGCATAAACTAGAGACACCAGGAACGAGCTTTAGAACAGCCGAGTGATGCGTGGCAATAATGACACAAAACCCTTTTTGAGAAACCTTTTGACAGATAGTAGATTCTAATGTATGCAATTCTAATAGCTACCATTACTTAAATTCCACATAATTTGAACAAAGAAAATCGATTTTCCGCATATGATTCAGCAAGAATACGGGATACATTGTTTGTTTTTGTGTTTGAATTTGCTTTTAGTGTGTGTATTTTTTTTCCAAATGAACCCGTTCTTTTTTTTTTTTTTTTGAACTTTAAATTAACCCGTTCTTTGCAAAATTCATTTGTTAATTGTAAACGTAAGGGCCAAATCAAAAGAAAATTCCATAATCCCTTATATATTATTGAGAAGTACTAAAAAGGTTACAGTAGAGACTCATCTCATACTAGAATAATTACATTCATGTCATTCACATTAAATTTATGTTTCACTTGATTAATATGCATAATCATATAGTCTCTCAATATATTTTTGTAAAAAGATTTTACTTATTAGAATAATTGCATTCATGTCATTCACATTAAACTTATGTTTTACTTGATTAATATGCATAATCATATAAGTTTTATTATGAGATTTTCTAAAATAAAATTATGTTTTCATTTTTTTTTAATGTTAAAATATTATTCTTACAAATTTAATATTTACCAAAACTATTTATTTATAATTGAAAAAAATATTTAACTAAAACTACGCATTCAATATTTCTATCAATTATTTTGTATTTTTATAATTTTGGGAAAATCATTGTAGTTTAGCCATTTAAAAAAACCTTCACGACAACAAACAAAAATCTATATCAATATCGTTTAAATCACGTATCTATTTCATAATGCAAAACCGTGTTTCTATTTCTTCATTTACCAATAAATATAAAATTATGCAAAAATAATTTCATATCATCACTCCAAAAAAATATTGCAATAAAAAAATAAACAAAACATATTTATGTGCTTTGAAATTAGAATTCATTTTAAGTTTTGGCACTATAAATATCATGAAATCATCATTTAATTATATTCAAATTAGATAAAAGTTACGTTAGAAAATGATAAGGCAAACATATCAGTTACAAAAATTTGCAAATATAATGTCGAATGAATTTGGTTGTTACCTAATATAGTTATCAAACATATTTTGCATTTATTCATGATTATTTAACAATTTTTTAAATTTTTGAAAATTTATATTACACTATTTGAAAACCCTACGATTAGACTCTATATAAGATGAAATGTCTTCCATAAATATTGTATTCATGACTTTTTTAAAGTATAACATTTCTGATCTAATTATAATCTTTGTTTCTCATTATTCTTTTTTTTTAACTCAATCTTTGATTTGAAACTTTTGAAGAATATGTGAAAAATAAAGGTGAATATCATAAGATTTTGTAAAACAATACCATATTGTTGTTGATACCAACGATCGAGATGGTTCTAATCGACTCAAAAATTAGTTATTTGTTTTATTTAGTTTTATCATTCATATTATTTATTATAAATCTTATTCACATGTAGTTTTCTTTCATAATTGTTAGAGTTCATTTATTCTAATAGTGAAATGCACTATATATAACATAATATTTTAAAATTCTATCTCTACACTGTTATAAAAATGGCTGTATTTCTATATAACTGTATATTTTACACTAATATAGTATCTTTATTTGCAATAAGTCCAATTTCGTGATGTCTGATTCAAAATTTTTGAATTTTTTTTTATTATTCCACTTTTTAGTGTGTAAAACACTTTGAGAAACTCTTAAAATCAATAGCATATTAAGATAATATGTTAAATTTTTGAAAAATACTACAATGATGAAATAAGAAAATGTTTATACTACTATTGTATTTTATACTTTTTTATTTATAGAGTTTTTCGATTATCTTTTCATATTATTTGATTTTGACACACAAATTCCATAAAAATTAAACAAGGTCTATTATATCATCGTGATTTTAATGGTTTACAAAAAACATATGTATTAGATTCAGAATTTTAAATTCTTATGTTCCATATTATTATTTAAACTCAGATATTACAAAAAATCTATAGATCGCGCAAGACATTATCATTTAATGGTTTTAATGGTTTACATATCTATCCCCGAAACGAAATCAAATATCCTAACAAAATTATCAAAAGGGTCTTTAATATATCAAGAAAAAAGAAGCAAAAGAAAAAACGAAATCAAACAGCTGATCTGATAAATTCACATTTTGTCCATATAACGAGAGCATGAGGTAGAAACTTACCGGAGACGTTGGTCTGAGCCGGCTGTTGATAACCGGCGGCCGGCGGCGGCTGATGCTGCGGCGGAGGTGGATAGTTGGAGACGCCTTGAAACGGCGGAGGCTGGTGGTGGTGATGATCCGTCATCACTGATCTGTTTTTGTCGTCTTCTACGACGAACGTTGGATTTGTCATCTCTCTCTCAGATCAATAAACAAAAACAATCTTCTGTGATTTGGAATTGGATTTGTTTTGATCTGATGAGAAGGTGAACTCAAGATTTCGATTTTTTTCATTTAAGTTTTTGTATTTGAGGGATGCACGTTGCGACGTGGCTATATATACTGTAGTAGTATGTATTTTTTCATTAGATATATATAAAAAAACACGAACGGAAACAAATAAGTTGTGTTTAATTCCCTTATATATAGAAGGAATTGATTGAAACCATCGTTAATCCCCGACAAGAAACCATCGCTAATCACGTTTTCGCTTTTTCAATTATCCTCTTTAACTAGATTCTGCACCGTATTCTTTTTAATATCATTTTGAAAAAGTCATTACGACCAATTATATTTAGGGATATCATGTTTTTGTGTCAAAATTAACAAAATAAAAAACTAATTTAATATTCAAAAGTAACCCATGGCAAATGATACTGCAGTCCCTCGTCTATTTTACTTAATATTCAAAAGTTTTGTTATTCGCTTCTGACAACAAATTTTTCTCTTTCTCTTTCATATATCGATGTTACTTTCTCTCTCATATAACTCTTCATTTAATCTTCCACATTCACCTCTTCTCTTTCTCTTTCTTATATCGATGTTATTTTCTCTCATATAACATTTCCTTTAATCTTCCACATTCACCTCTCAATCACCTACAATCCAATTTTTTCTACGCATCTGGCTTCCTCACCCCTCGTCTTCCTCATCGGCGTCTTCTTCACCGGCGTCTCCCTCACCGGCGTTTTTCCACCACCGTCTTCCACGCATCCGGCTTCCTCCCCGCCTTGTTACTCACCGCCGACTTTCTCACAGGGTTTTCGCATCATTTTTCATTCTGATTTTGTTAACCCGAGAATCTATTGTCGACTTCGAAGGCCGTTCCGCCAGCGGAGGCAGAGAAGAAGAAAGAACAGAGCTTACCGTTCTTCATGCTATTCTCTTGGGTAAAATTAAAATCTCTCCTTTACTTTTGTTTTTCTTATAATAAAATTAGATCCAAGATCTGATCTGTTTTCTTCAGTCTTAAATTGCAGTATGCTATGTATGTATATAGTTGATTATTGTGGGTATATAGTTGTGATTGCGTAGCAGACTATCTTATTCAGATATCTTTCCTATTTTTATGTACAATAGATTTGTATCTCAGACTCCATCTACGACCCAAATTAGACGCCTTTCATGTATCTTCGTTATTGTGTCATGTCTAAATGACTGACTATATTATTCGCATAGCTTAGCTATCCTTTTTTGTCTACAATAGTTGATTACTTTCGATAATTCTCACCCCACAAATATCTGACTACCATGGTCACATAATAGATTGACAAAGATAAAAGTATATAGTTGATTACTATGGTCATATAGCCGTCATTGCGTAATGGACTACCTTATTTTTCATTGTTCCAATCTCGGTTTGTCTAGAGTAGTTGATTACTTTCGATACCCA
This sequence comes from Eutrema yunnanense, assembly GCA_002933935.1. Taxonomy (NCBI): domain Eukaryota; kingdom Viridiplantae; phylum Streptophyta; class Magnoliopsida; order Brassicales; family Brassicaceae; genus Eutrema; species Eutrema yunnanense. The sequence continues at coordinate 363,729 of PKML01050244.1, forward strand.
AGTTGTTTGACTACCATGTTCATATAATCAACTATCTTATGCTCGTAATTACAAACTCATTTCGTTTAGAGTAGTTGCTTATTGTACATGTATAGTAGTTCATTACTTTCGATACACTAGTAGTTTGACTACCATGTTATTATATTTGATTACTCTGTCTACATAGTTGTCTTTGCATAATGGACTATTTTATTCTCATAGTTCCAAACTCGGTTTGTTTAGTGTACGTGACTACTTTTTATGTGTAGTCACGTTAGAATAATTAACTATCTTCTTTTCATAAACTTACTGACTACCTAATTTTGTAGCAAAATGGAGAATCATCAATGTAATGCCACATCGCATCCAGAAAATGTGTTTCACCAAATGTGCGATCTACTCGTTGATGTGATAGTAAGGGGTCAAAAGAGAATCTGCGAAAGACGTTTGTCGTTTAGGATGTGCATGTAACATTCTAAACAAAACATCGAAGGAACCATCTGTCATGAGTTTTCTATGTGACTACATAGTCTATTAGATTAATAGTTAAGTTTTTCCTTTCAATCTTAGTAAGTAAAAGCTTTTGAAGCATTGTCTTTACTTGAAACCAGAAATAGTCATTTACAAATATATTAATTTGGTAGACAACTACACATGCAAACAAAATAATTAACTATAAGTAGTCAACTACTTACCAACATCCAAAATTTCATCCAATATTGACTCGTCCAACATCTCATATCTTTCTACACAACAACCACAATACAAAAATGTCAGTAGTAAAAACTATTTACTCTATACAAATAGTCAATTACTTCAAATAGACATAACCACACAACTATAGAAACATGTGGCTATCATCACATAGTATATGACTATTCAACAAAAATACATACTCAAATACCAAGAGGTGTTTACCACCACATAATAGTTAAATACAAAAACATGTGACTACTCAATATACTCAACTACGTTAACTATAAACACTCAAAACAAATAAATGATTACATTTCACTGAAAAATAAAAATACACCAACAAATAGATGACTTCTTCATATGAATATAACAAACTAACTATACAAACAAATAGATGACTACTCAATATACACATAACAAAAATAATCTACTCAAATACACACATAACAAAAATAATCTACTCAAATACACACATATTGAAGGCGTTAAATTTTTCATTGCTATGGTTCAAAATAAAAGGTAGCGTCTGCAAGTTTTACCAAAAGTATTTACACATAATAGACATTTATTTCTATTGAATTGACCTACGTAGTCAACATTTTCCAACTATTAACTTTATATTGAATTGCCTGTATAATCAACTATTTCTAACTATTAACTTTGTATAGTTGGTTGTTTCTTCTGAATAGGAAAATACTAACGTAGTCATCTACATGGTAAATTTATTAGATAGTAAATCAATTATTCCCAAAACCCAAGATACGTTAAAAGGCTTTCATGGTATTATCCAATTACCATTAATAGTGTGTGTAGCTTTTTCCCTTTTCAAAAGCACATGTCGCCATCGAAGACAGAAGAGAGAGAAAGATATTTCCGTTCTTTTCTATAGGGTATAAGGTTAAAATAGACATTTTACTCCATTTTATTGTGTTGACTCATGCTAGAAAATGAATTGACTGCATTCCAGTAGTAGTCACCTAATTAGCTCACCCAAAAGTAATATTCATGCAATTCATCCTTATATTTATTGAGATATTATATTGTATATATTGGTAATTTTAATAATAATATATATAAATATTGAAATTTTAATCTTATAAATTATATCTAATTTCAACGGTATTGTTTTGAATCTATGTATATCTTGTTTTGAATATATATATGTCTCGTTTAAAAAATGTATTATTTGGTAGAATACTTATAAGTTAGTATACTAAAGCCAACCAAAAGTGTACCAAAGTAATCAAATGCTATTTAATAAATATAGTATTGATATGAAGATCAAATATTATACATCAGTTTTTCAAATCAAGAAAATAATGTTTTTCATCATTTTCAGTTTCATTCTCGTTATATATGTTTTCTATGAAAACAACAAAAAATAATAAAGTCAAAAAATTATTTTATTTCTTTAGCTAGTTTAACCAATACACATTTTTGATTTAATCTACTAATTTGAAAAGCAAACTAATAAACACATCTCTTGCTTTAAGATTCATGACAACTTTAATTAAAATCAAGACAATAGATGAATATGAAATGAATTTTGAAACTAATTTAAAATAACAAAAAATTGACGAATTAATATATTTCTGTCAATTTTATCTTGATGAGGTAAAAACCAGACTTTTGTCTGATAGCATATCGGTTGTGACAACTTTTAAATGAATTTTCAATAATTATACCTCAGTTCTTCCGATTAGTGAATAAGTTTTTTCATCGTAATAAGTTTTCATAGAAAACAACAAAAAAGCAAGAAAATATCTCCATTTTTACATTTAAAGTAACACCATAGAATGAAATGTAAACAGTCATAACGTGGCTAAATAAATATCGAGTTATTATTAATGGATCGAAAACAAATGCAAATATAATTCTTTTTATTTCAGTAATAAAAACATTGCTTGGTTTTGAGAAGAAGACACTTTTAAGTAACAAAAATACAAAGAGTAAACACACATGTACAATCTTCTTCTGCAACAGTATCTCCACGGCCTAACCGGTCTATACCGGATTAAGAGCGTCACATCTTCACTTTATTACCAGACCCCTGAACCTCTTATGGCTCCAATAACGATGATAATCGTAGCGATAACAGCCTGTGACATGCGTTAGTTTAATGTGATCAGGACAAGAAGAAGAGGGTATTATTGTTAAGTGAGAGAGAGAGAGAATATAGACTCACTCCAATCGCGCAAGCCATATATCCTGGTTTCTCACGCGGGTTTCTAGAGAATAGTAAACAGAAGAATCCGATGTACCAGGGGATAGCGCCGAAGAAGAAACCAAGTATGAATCTTCAAGAAAAAACATATATGTGGGTTTGTGTTTGCTCAGAACTTGAACAAGAATGTAAATGATCAGAAGCTAGAGAAGGTAAAATGACGAATTAGACTTACAATAACCAACCAATGCCTATACCACAGCAAGGAAGACGATGGTGTTCTGTTTCAGGCCTTCCTCCAGCAACAGCATAACCTAGAGAAACCAGGAACGAGCTTTGGAACAGCCAAGTGATGCGTGGCAATAATGACACAAAAACCCTTTTTGAGAAACTAGACTTTTGGCAAGACATTTTGACAGATAGTAGATTCTCTAATGTATGCAATTCTAGTAGATTCCCATTTTTTTGAATTTTATTTCATCTCCTCATTCTCAAGTGAATAAGCATCTTGATTTCTCTCAAAGTATGAAGTAGGACCGTGATGAAGATGTGCAATAGATCAGGTTCGAATACAATACTACAACGGATCTAACGAATTCTCCAAGAGTCAGATCAAATGCGAATTTTATAACATCTTTAGTGGGGGGGAAAAAAAAACTATTGTATCCCCGAAACGAAATTAAATATCCTAACAAAATTATCAAAAGGGTCTTTAATAGATGAAGAAAAAAGAAGCACAAAATAAATAAAAAACGAAATCAAACCGCTGATCTGATAAATTCACATTTTGTCCATATAACGAGAACGTGAGGAAACTTACCGGAGACGTAGGGCTGAGCCGGCTGTGGATAACCGGCGCCCGGTGGCTGCTGCTGAGGCGGAGGTGGGTAGTTGGGGACGCCTTGAAACGACGGAGGAGGAGGAGGAGGCTGCTGATGATCAGTCGCCACTGATCTGTTTTTGTCGTCTTCTACGCCGCTCGTCATCTCTCTCTCTCTCAGATCAATAAACAAAAACAATCTTCTGTGATTTGGAATTGGATTTGTTGTGATCTGATGAGAAGATTTGGATTTTTTTTTTCCATTTTAAGGTTTTGTATTTGAGGGATGCACATGCCACGTGGCTGTTTATGCGGTTGGTCGGATGACAGCCACATGCTCCTATAATTTTGAACTTGCGTAACGCGAGGGGAAAGATTTGCTTTGCTTTCTATATATATAAAAAACACGAACGGAAATAAATAAATTGTGTTTCGACATATTTCACATATATTAAAAAAATTATTAAAAATTTAAATTATTATTACATTAAACAATTTTTTTTTTTCTAATTAGTACACTAAAATAATAAAGTTAAAACCGAGTTTTTATTTTAAATTATGAGTTGAAAACATAAAATGATTGAAACCATCGCTAATCACATTTTAGCTTTCTCATAATATACAGATCTATATGGAAACGTATCTTATTTTTCAATGGCCCACTCCTAAATAAACACGTAGGATCTTCTTTCTTATTCACGATTCAACAGAACTTCTTTGGTATCTTCCTCACACGTGTCTGATACGCTTGCACTCATTCAGGCGGTTGACGCGTTTCTCTTTCAAAGAAATGTTTTTTTGAGAGTCTCTGTTTCCGTAGAACCGATCAACCGAAAACTAAAAACGACTTCGTTTTTGCCTGATCGAAAGAAAATCGCCACAATAGGATTTTAGATCGAATGTTTTTCTTTGTTCCCGTCTCTCTCTCTCTTGTCTCTCCACTAACTAATCATCTGTAATCAGAAAGAAACAAAAAAACTGTAATCATCTTTTCGAACCAAAACACTCACACGAAGAATTTCGAATCGATTCGGATGGTTTGGTTTCATGAGACTGGTGTTTGATCTCTGGGTCAAGTAAAGGAAGAATCTTTGCAGTTTCTTGTCGGGGATTTCATGGGTTTCGTAACGGATTTCAATCGATAGGAAGTGGAAGTGTGTAATAATGGAGTGTTCGGTGTTCCATCATGTGGTGATTGTGTTGATGTCCCTTTGGGCTCTCTCTTACTTGAATCGATCACACGCCCTTTTCTATTTCCTCGCGCTGATTTATCTCTACCTGGTATCGTTTCTTTTGCCTCTCTCTCTCTGGCTGACATATCTTTCCTTTGGGAGTTAAAGCCTTGATTTTGATGGATTGGGTGAACAAGACTCTTGTTTTGTTTTGGTGGGTTTCTTTAGGTCCATGAACGGTATGTGATGAGATTGAGGAGGAAACTGCAGTTCGAAGAGAGTAAGCAAGCTAACCAGAGACGGGTAATTTCCCTTTTATGGAGAGAAAGATTCCTATTTAAGTTGATTTTCTTAATTCATTATGCAGACACTAGTTTAAGTTCTAGGGCTCTCAATCTTGTATTGGAAGATCCTGACTTTAGCTTCTTCTTTTTTTGCATTAAACGGTAATCATTTCTTGTTGTTTTTAATACATCTTTTTAGGTTCTCTCTGATTCTGAATCGGTCCGGTGGATGAATCATGCTGTGGAGAAGATATGGCCAATTTGTATGGAACAGATTGCGTCTCAGAAGATTCTGCGTCCGATCATACCTTGGTTCTTGGACAAGTATAGACCTTGGACCGCGGTAACCCATTCAAACTTGGTTCTCTGTTTTTACTAACATGTGACTCTTTTTGAGTCTTTTAATAGATTCCTTTTTGGGCCTAGTTAGACATTTTGAAATACTTCATTATTGATGGTATGATAACTTGTTCAGAAAAAAGCTTTGATACAACATCTCTATTTGGGAAGAAACCCGCCTTTGTTGACCGATATAAGGGTGCTTCGGCAATCTACGGGTGATGATCACTTGGTATAGTTGCACAACTTTGGTTTCGCCATATATAGATTATCACTGTGAGATCTGGTGTTTAATATCTATAGAGAAAGTAGAACTTATACCGTTGTGTTTACAGGTGCTGGAACTTGGAATGAACTTCCTCACAGCAGATGATATGAGCGCAATACTTGCTGTGAAGTTAAGAAAAAGACTTGGGTTTGGAATGTGGACAAAGTTACATCTGACAGGAATGCATGTCGAAGGAAAGGTAATGACTTTTCTGTAATTAATTCACATACTTACACGCTCTCTTGCTTCATCTGGATACCTTATACTCTTGAAGGTGTTGATTGGAGTGAAGTTCCTTCGCCGATGGCCATTTCTGGGACGTTTACGTGTCTGTTTTGCAGAGCCACCTTATTTCCAAATGAATGTAAAACCAATCTTCACTCATGGACTTGATGTTGCTGTGCTTCCAGGGATTGCTGGATGGCTAGTAAGTATTAAGTAGTGTAGATACTCTCCTCCGCCTCTTTTGAGTTTTTACTCTTCTGACACTCCCACCATTATTGTTATTTCCCAATCAGGACAAACTCTTGTCTATTGCATTTGAGCAGACTCTTGTTGAGGTAAGGTTCTCGTGCTTTGTCGCCTTCCTTTCCTGATGCTCGGGATTTATCCCCTCATGTAGTTTAGCAAACATTGTCATTACAATGAAGCCAGCTAAATGAAGCTTGTGTCTAATTTGCAGCCAAATATGCTGGTAGTTGATATGGAGAAATTTGTTAGCCCACAATCAGGAGGTAACCATTGTAGGGGATGTTCAGAATCCATGACTTCTCTGTTGTACTTTTTTTTGTTTGGTTCCTCAAAGTTATTAACATCTCTCAAACCTTCATTTAATAAGTCCATATGAATATATATATATTTGTTTGTCTGTGTTTGCTTCCAGAAAATTGGTTCTTTGTTGATGAGAAAGAACCATTTGCACACGCTCTTGTTGAAGTCGTTGAAGCATCTGATGTGAAACCATCAGATCTAAATGGTCAGTCTGGAAATCACTGGGCTAGTTAGTTTCCTCCACTTTAGTAAAGTTTGAACGCCATTTTATGAAATGCTCGGATTTGGCTGCTTCAGGTTTAGCTGATCCTTATGTGAAAGGGCAGCTTGGCGCTTACAGATTCAAAACCAAGATACTAAGGAAAACGTTGGCTCCAAAATGGCAAGAAGAGTTCAAGATACCAATCTTGACATGGGACTCTCCAAATATACTTAACATTGAAGTTCAAGACAAAGACCGATTCAGTGATGACAGCCTTGGTGATTGTTCAATAAACATTGCAGAGTTTAGAGGCGGGCAAAGAAATGATATGTGGTTGCCTCTTCAGAACATCAAAATGGGGAGGCTGCATCTTGCTATTACCGTACTTGAAGACGAAGCAAAGGTAGATTGTGATTCTGTTTATTTTCCTAAACACAGAGTTTCATTATTAAGTCTTATGCAATGTGCATCTGATTCTTTTACAGTGGAACGATGACCCGTTTGAAGGAGTAACAATAAGTAAGGAAGATATGTGGGCTTCTTTTGCTTCCGACGCTACAAATAAAGGTTCCTTCTCGTCTGTGGTATCTGATAAGTCTCCAAGGGTTCTGGATAACATGGAACCAATAAACATTGAAGGACAAGAAGAGACTGGAATCTGGGTACATCAACCAGGAACGGAAGTCTCACAGATTTGGGAACCAAGAAAAGGCAAGAATCGATGCATCGATAACCAAATACGAGGAGTTCCGAATGATACTTCTGCTGGCAGTGTCCGTTCCACTACATATGCATCTGCATCGCCCAACATTGAAAGCAGCAGCCCCGATGAAAATCAGGAAGGGAAGAACACGATGAGGTCTGTTGGTCGGGGCTTGAAGAAAGTCGGTTTAGTTTTTCATAGGAATGAGAAAAAGGAAGAATGGCACCACTTAGGGAACATGGAAGAGAATATCAGGTCTCCTCGGATTAATTTGAAGGCGTTAAATCAAAAGGATGTTGGGGTTAAATACATCATTGAAGACCGTCTATCGGGGCCTCTCACAGGAAGAAGTCCAAAAGGTGAGAGCGCTGGTTCTGAAGACAGTCAGCACAAGGGACACATGAAAGATGTTGCAAAGAGCATACTGAAACATGCTGAAAACTCTGCAAGACACTTAAAGCATGCATTTTCGCGTAAAGGGTCAAGGAAATCAAGAGATGATGAGTGTTTAACCGTGTCAGAGCAAGATGTTGTTCCTGAATCTGAGTCTGTGTCTGATTCGGAATTTCAATATTCTGATGATGAATCTGCACTTAGCAGTGTGCAGGACCTAGGGACACCAAAAACAGCAAAACCTGAAGGTAAAATTGTTGGGGCAGGGGAAGATGATCATGTAAATACATCAGCAAACTCTAAAGAAGGTTCTAAAGGCGTTTCTGACATTTCGACAAATAAAGAAGCAAAGGTACAAAAAGCAAATCCAGAAAATTTAGAAACTACTACATATATCGATGCCAGGAACTCTTCTGCTGGAGCTAAGAGAGTCGTCACGCCCAAGAATATCGAAGGATAGAAAGGGAATCAGAAGCTTGAGGATGGTAATTTGAGTATGTTCCAGTCAAGTAGTTGTAAATTTACGCCAAAGGATTCTTGTACAGCTTTTGAGTTTTGAGTCTCTGTCTTGCTTCACAACTTTTTGAGAGTCTGGCTTGCTTCTTCCATTTACTTTTTCCACTCGAAGAACAGATAGCTTCTGTGCACAGGATGTTCTTTCTATCAAACAATACAGCAGAATGTACAAATCTTATCCTCGGTCGTCCACAAATCTTATACGGCTAATAAACTGTTTGATGACTTGAACGGACGATTATTAGCCGACTCTTTTCTTGTTGAGGCAATTTTCTCACAAATGCTAGCTCTGTAGAATCATAGCATAAACGATTTGCATTGTATTTATTCTTTTTTCCTTCATTCACAGAGATTTTGTTAACTTCTTTGATATTGTTTATACAAGGATCTATTTTCTCATACTTTTTTCTCTGATTACACATTGTTCAAGTCCTCTACCCAATGCAAAACATAGTTGTGTGTCATCCACTACAATCAAAGTGAAGAGACCTGGATTCTGAATAACAATTCTGAATAACAACTGCACGATCAAACTGAATCCAGACTCTCTAATTCCTGCAGCAAAATTGTTCCCAACAGACATCAGGCAAACCAACCACGCGTTGATTCTGCAACAGAACCAAACTCTGAGACATTACATAGTCCATGTTCTCTCTGTAAAACAATACAGCAGAAAGAATGTATAAACCTTATCCAGGAGTTTCCTTGCAATCAATAATGAGATCCAAATCGGCTTTAGACTCGATGTTCTTTAAAACTATGCAGCAAAGAACTTTCCACCACATCCCTGTTTTTGGAACAAAGCCATGATTCACCATTTGCCTCAAAACCCAGTCCATTTCCGCAACCGACTTTGTTTCGCAGAGCCCCAGAACCATCTTCTTGTACGACAGAAAACTGGGTCTCATACCCCATGAAATCATCTGACTCATCATCTCTTTAGCTTCCAAGTTCCTCTTTTTATCCAAGAGACCATAGAGTACCTCCTGATAAGTCCCAGAATTTGGTTGACACCCTTTTAGCCTCATTCTCTCCATAAGATCAATCCCTTCTTCAACCCTACCTTTCTTCCTAAGGCCTGAAATCAGAATGTTGAACGTGATAGTGTCAGGTTCGATTCGTTCCTTCTCCATCCTCTCCAACAATTTGAAGGCCTCCTCGAACTTGCCCTTGTTACAGAAACCGCGGATTAAGGGTGAAAAAGTCATCACATTAGGCCGAGATTTTTGTTTAGGAAATTCGTCGAGCAGTTGGTGCGCAGCATCCAGGTTCCCACTCTCGCACAGTCCTTTGATGAGTATATTCAAGCAACAAGCATCGATTTCCACACCCAATTTAGGAGCACTCACGAAGACCTTATGAATCTCGTCGAACAGCTTCGCTGAAACAAGCAGATTCAGAATGAAATTGAAACTTTTGGCGCTTGGCCAGCATCCGAAATCCTGCATAACGAACAGAATCTCGATCGCTCGGTTGATTCTTCCGGCTGAATTCCCGTAAATCCTCATCAGATTGTAGAAGAAGTCCTCCGAAAAACGGCACCCTTTCTCGAGCTTTACAGTTCTCATGACCTCTTCGATTTCGTCGAACATCTTGGCTTGTCCGAGCTTGTTGATCAGAAGGGCATAGAGAGACTCCGTCGGCTGATAATCCTTCCGTTTAGAGTAATGTTGGTAAGCCGGCATCAGAAAGCTCGGATCTTTGACATTTTCGAAGATTTTCAAAACCTCGTTCGGCGCCAACCAGTCCTTGTGCCTTAGCCTGGCGAGTTTATCGTCACCGGAGTATCGTTGCGACGCCGTATATCTATCAGAAGAAGATGAGAGAAGTCGAACAGCAGAAGAAGAAAGTGATTGGTTTCTTCTGGGATTCGAATTCCATGTTGCAGACAGAACAAGCCTCCGAAGAATCATTGGTTCTTCACCTAAAGACGCTGAAACTCAACAGAAACCGCGAACTGTTTATGTATTGGCCCAACAATAACTTGAACCATGTGGTTTTAGTGTTTTAAGAATTATTCTTTTAATAATACATATAACTATTTTTGTTTCTGTGTAAAAAAGTTAAAAATATAAACTTGAAAAAGATGTTGGTTTTTGTTCAGTTTTTCAAGATTTGAAAAATATAGCAATCAAATCATTTTTTTTTCTATTCGCTTTCAATTGGAGAATTTGTAAAGGAGATGATTTTGCAACTCATCAAAAATTCTGAGAAGGTAGGTCAATAAAACCTTCTTAAAAGATGAGAGAAATGCAATGGTTGCAAAGTCGTGGTCGTTGAGGCCATGGTGGTCGTGGATCTCAAAGCTAGACTTTTGTTTAGTTTTGTCAATCCTCCTTATATCCTCCTTATATTTAAGCTTTTAGTTTTCCTGAACTTTTGGTAGATTAAGTTAAATCTTAATTTTTTTTTTTCCTAATTTTTTTCTTTTGTGTAATGTTGTAATGTTTTTTTTAAATTAATGAAAACCCTTTAACAAAAAAAAAAAAAAAGGGGAATTTTTTTATTCTGGTTCAGATCGGTTAAGAATGTCAAATCGATGCCTCTTGGATCGACCATGGCCCGGTCAGCGGCCTAGGGTGGAGTCAGATGGACCACATGGGACAAGAGATCTTTGGACTTCAAGGGTGTCGTAGAAGCCTTTCGGCGTTTCATGCAGAGATAGACGGTCTACTATGGGCAATGTCGTGCCTAAGGGAAAAGAGTATATCGACTATTCGAATCGAGACGAACTGCTCAGACTTGGTGGAAATGATTGAAAATCCGGTGGACTGGCCAGCTTTTTCTTCAGAATTGGATTCTATCTACTTTCTTAGAGATGTTTTTGAGAATTTTAGCATAGTCCATATTCCTCGGGCGTTTAATGAACGTGCCGACTCTCTTGCAAAAGAGGCTCGAGTACGAGGTATCTTATTTTCCCATGTAAGTCAGAGAGAGTCGGTAGAGATTGTTCTACAGAACCACCCTTTTATCGGCCATAACTTGATTTAATTTGATGGGCAGTTGACAAAAAAAAAAAAAAAAAGAATGTTCATCACTAACTCTTTAATTTACACTACATTGAACACCAGTGAAATATTTTTTTAATGAATAGAATTTTTGTACAGAGCAATTAATAAGTGAAATAGTTACAAGATGTACAAAGCAAAGGAGACGAAGAAAGAAGAGATGCATATTCATTCATCTATTTCTTCTTCTTCCCTGCAAGAATAGGTTGAATTTGAAGCCTTCTGTTAAAAGCTTCGTTGAAGAGAAACCGCGTCTGAAACGCAGAAATGATAGGAAGCCATGCTAAGATAGCCATTGGTGCAAACAGAACGACTCCCATTCCATAATCATAAGCTCGAGCAAGAACTTGTGTGAACTCCCACAAGCTTGTCCCTTCTATCTTTGGCCTAACAGCTTGTGCAATCTGCAACAATTTACAGATTCCATAAGAAACTAAATGTGTTTTTGTTTTAACATAGTGAATTGGGAAGGATTGGTACCAGAATCAGACCCCAACCGGTAGGCAAGAAAGCTAAGCAAGAGACTATAAGGTCCTTGAGAGAGAGGTGACATATGTTTGATAGAGTGATAATGACTGTTAAAATGCTCACGAAGACAAAGACTTTGAAGAACCGAAATACAAGATGCTTTCTTGTGCTGAACAGTTGCCTCCCTAGGTCTACGGCCTGTAAGAGAAAATAGAGAGAATTGTTTCTAGCTTGACTTTAGTTCTGTTTTTCTGCATCTTCTACTTACTCCATCAGATATATATAGAAAGAAGATGAGAGATTTTACCTTGACTGTGAGAAAGGTGGCGAGGATCACGACCCAAGAAAGCCCGTAGACTATGATATTCGTGCTGCTTTGGGAAATGTCAAGGTGATAGACCAAACCATACTGATACACAAAGAACCTGAGAGACAATATTATCTCCAAACAGCGAGCTCCAACACCAGAGCCACGGAGATGGGCTTGCTCGTCGTTCCACCAAGATTGCCAGCTCTTGTCTTGCTGAATCCCAATCCCACCTTGCTCTTTGATCCACCTGTTCCAATCTCTCCAGTCACCGACTATTATTTCCCAGGTAAAGCCTGAAGGGTTGAAGAGAAACGGGGCACATAACCAAGTAAGGGACATGAACCACACTGAGAAAGTGATGAATGAGTAAGCCATGTTGCTTTGAGATGTATGCTTGAACAACTCGTAGACCACCAGAAGAATGAGGAGCTCAAACCCTTTGATGAAATGGCTTCGCGAATATAATCTGTAGTTTTCACTGAAGTTGGCGTGGAACACCACCACTTTACGCCCTGTGGGCCTGTATTTAGCGCCTCCGTGGAGAATTGTCCTTCCAAAGTAATGCGTTTTGGTTCCTAGAGAGAAAGTGAAGAAGAATGCAGCAAGCTGAAGCTGCATGAGTATGAAATCTTGAAAGGCTATGAGAAATCCTTTCTCCAATCCAATCTCCATCACCATCGGTAAACCGGTCAAGAGACCTAGCTGGATAAATGATTGAGAGGCAAGAGCTGTTTCCAATGATTTTATGTTCTTCACCTTAGCCTCAAGAATAAGCGTTTTCTGCAACCCACTGAGCACGAGGTAGAGTTGACCATAGAGATAGATATAAATCCCGATCACGGAAATCTGTACAAACATCAGCAGAAATTAGAGCTCATCCAGAACTGAGACAAGGAAGCGTTACTATTCAGATAAAGTTTCATGGACGGTACCAAGCTACTGAAGTAGAATCCAATGGTTGTGAAATAACAAGACAGCATCCTGAAGAAATCAAACCGTTGTCCTAAACGGTATATATCACGGCTAATAGTCTGCTCGCTGTTTCCGTTAGCCACCTTGGCCTCAAACTTTGAGATCTGATTGAGGCCAACGTCACGACCTTTTCCAACTTGGAGGTACTCGTTGTAGGTTATGCATCCGCGTCTTAGGGTGGTATTATAACCTACATAATACAAGGAAGAACGTAATTATACAAGTAAACCTTACAAAATTGCTGAGAAAGAACTCCTTAAAATGTGATTTCATACCGGCGAAAACGTCTTCGCTTAAGTTAATAGTTCTCGATGCTTTACTAATGCCACCCCTTGTTATGTGAAATATTCTGTCGAAGACATCAGGATGTCCATAGTGAAACCGAACTCTGTAAATCAATGAAAAAAAACAAGTTTTTGTTTTCTTGGCCTCAGCAAGTGGAAACTGTGATTTTGAGGGTTTAGGACTTAGAGATTATTTGCCTGAGAGGGTTAGCAAGAAGCCTTTGACCGATTGTGACAAAACTGGTTTCTTGATATGACATGAACCATGCTAGAGAAGAAACACTGCAATAACAGAAAATCAGTAAAATCCCTGCTTATGATTTAGAGGAGTAAGATATTTATTATATGCATGCAAGTGTGGAACAAACCTTCCGGTGAAGATGTGTTCCCTTAACCCAAGGATTGTTGGAGGTCTTCTTCCACGGTTCCGAAGAAATTCTTGGAGGAGATTTCTCATTTTGAAAGCCTCTTCCAGATAGTTATCCTAAATCGTTATGTGAGAAGTTTTAGAAGACAAAGGTGGTGGTTCATTGGTTTGTACATCCAAGAGGTAGAAACAGAAAACTTACTTGGTTCATGTCAATTGTCTGAAGTGCTTCACCTCGCGTGAAAACTATTGCGTGATTTTGATTCTCAGGCTTCCCCTCTCCTATGTTAGGTGGTCCAGGAAGTTTGACACGGTATATTTCCTAGATTATCAAAACCAAGTTTAATCATTGATTATTTATCACCATGTGCCCAAGATTCAAGATTGTGTAGACAAACTTTTTGATACCTGATCGAAACCGTTGACAGCTTTAACTAATATAGAGTAGTAAACCTTCTTCGGAACGTCCAACACGATTTCTTCCCTCTCCTCAACGTATGCAACACGGAGAGATGGGTACCTAAGCGCAACATTCATGTAACTTTTTAGGGAAGCATGTACAAACTCTGGCTACTGACTCTAACTGAGATCATGTACAATGAATAACGTTTGGTTACAATAACAATGACAGCTTACTTTATCATCAGGTCGAGTATGTCTTGCGCGTGGGGATCTCCGGCTGATTTTTGGGCTCCAAACATTTGGCAAGACACAACATACGTGAATTTCATATCTGCCAATGCATCAAGTTGTGCGGCTAAAGGACGATTACTTCGTTCCACGTCGTCATATCCTTCAAGAATATCTAGAGGAGAAACAAGCAGACTGCATTAGAACAATTGCAAATATCAGAGGCTAAAGTCAAGATGACAAACCTTCATCATCTGCCATGTCAAGGAAGGCCTGCAATTTCAGAGCTTCTCGGCAATACATCATACCACGAACTATGTTACGCATGAAAACAAAGTAAAATTTTATTAGTTCCCTGTTAAAGTGGTGATGAGGATCAAATCACATTTTATTATAGTTTCTCACCTGTTCTGCTCAATGTTTGTCCACGATATGATGCCCAGTTTCGAAGCTCTTCTTCTTTACCTTCTCTCTTTAATGCGTCCAAATTCTCACATCCCATTCGCTCCAGAAAGTTTTTCCATTCATCTAACAACCCAGAGATTAGACAACCTTGAAACACGAGCAGAGAAGACAGTCACCAATTAAAATGAACATGTATTGAGACTATTTACCAGGAAAAATCTTCTGCATATAAAAAATGATTGACACGCTAGACTTGGTGGAATGTAGTTCCTTCGTAGAAAAGTTAATATCCTCCTGATAGTGTGGTGTCAAAACACTGCAACCAACCAAAGTGTTAGTCATCAATTGATGATTCAAGAATTTGTATATCTTTCTGAGGGAAAAAATCGTGAAGGCAGACCTGAATGACATCATATTGCGTACTTTCGGAGCGTCTGGCATATCCATAAAAAGCGAAGTAGCAAAGAAAGATAAGCGTCTTCGAGCATCTAAGTTCTCTGGTATGTCCATTGCACTATCTCTGACGGTTAACAATAACAGAAAACGCTGGATCTGCAAGAAACCAACACAGAAATATCACCACACTGCAGAGCATTTTCCGCGGGATTGGAACATTTGAATGAAGAACGCATTGCAGCACGATCGATCGCAGGGTACCTGTTCACTCAATGAAGCACTATCTGGAAGCGGAAAATGAATGCATCTCATTTCTCCATAGGATTCAAACAACTGTGGTTCTATAACCCTCATAAAAATCTGTGTGTCCTCTTCTGACCCCTCCCGCAGCTTGAGCAAATCCAGAATTCTAAACATTCAAAGAAGCAAGTTCAGCTTTTCACAGAGAGAGAGAGAGAAAACTAAAAGGAAGAGAGGCTCCACAACTTCGAAAGTCACCAACCTGTCACCGTGTACCATCATATCATTTGTTACAAGCTCAAAGATATCTTGAAGAGCTTTTACAAGTTTACTATGCTGCTCTTCAATTTTCTCAACCTGAAGCTGCTCTTCACTTCCCTCAACCTAAAAAGTACAGAAAAACTTTATGAAACGAAAAGCTGTCACTTTAAAATCTGAAATCTATAGCAACACCACAAGATGATTACCAGAAGTTGAACCAGCTCAATACATTTTTCATGCAACGCTGGGAGCTCTTTCATCTTAAATTCTTCAAGTAAACTTGACTGTCTGATGCTTTCCTCTATCTCGTTTATTATGCCAGATATAATCCTGATCCAATGTCAAATAATTATCTAAATTACATTCCGCAAACAGCAGAGGTTGAAATAAAAGTTGTAACTTGGATGAAGCTACTATAAGGCTTTACTTTTTCTCGAGATCACCAACAACAAGAATCTGAAGAATGTACTTCAATGATTCATAGCATTCTTTTACTGCATAGTACATGTACTCGTCTCTCCGAATCCTTCGATACAGAGCCTCATCCTTGCCGACAAAATCTTTTGCAATACTCAGAGCTGTTGAAAACTAGTAAGATGGGGCAGCTATATTTACCAACAAACCGAAATTCCCACCAAAAAAAAAAAAATTTGAAGAAAATTTGTAAGAAATGTACCTTATTTGCTAGGAGGAAAATGGGCCAACGGATGATTCCAGATAATACCTCCGATGACATCGGCATCGTCATCAAATCTAGCTCCCTGATCATAAAATATAGAGTTATTATATGCTAGCTATTTTATATGTCAGAACTTAACATGCAAACAATACAGAAGAGAGCAATTTACTTGTTACTTATCAGATCTTCTGTCCTGAAACTGTTAATGACTTGGTTCCAGACCAAGACAAACTTGGCCATACTATTTTTCTGGCCGTCTGACCCCTGGAAACAAAAAGTGTACGACTTCTTTATACGGAACTCAAATATAGTCCAGCTCATTAAAAAAGTGTACAGTTTAGTCTTTCTTGATCGATTCAGAAAACCTCTTACCCTGCCTAAACTGAAGGGAAAAAAGCCTCTTTGTTTTCTCCTTTTATCATCTTTCGTTGAGTGTGGAATAAGGGATGCATTGAAAGCAGAAGGTAAAGTATGAAACCGGCCTCTCAACATGCCTAAAGTTCGAATCTGGATAGAAATCAAAGAATATATTATTAACCTGGCCAGGAAATGCACAAAATGACAACTCCCTCTTTGAAGAAATGTGTGCTTACCTCACCAAGGTGATGCAGAACTCCATACAACCCACCAAAGATAGTACAGAACACTGAATACCATATTTGTGTATCCATGAAATAGACCTGAAAGTACAACATTTGTTAAGCGATAGTTTATCATAAACCCTCATATTTCTAGTACATGCATGAAGCTGGAAAATCCGTAGTTTTTATCCACCTACTGAGAACTCACCACCGTGATTGGCGCCCATACTGCAACAATCGCAGCAGCATTACTCTTCACTATTAAAGGAGAACACAAAAAAGAGCTTTAGTGCGCCACAATACTTACTTTAAAACAGAAGAAAAAAAAGGTTTAAAGTAGAGAGTAAACCTTGTGGGAAAATTTCATGCCATTCATAATTCCGCACGCCAACTTTCATTATCAGTCGTGTAGGTTCTATTAGAGGTTTTATCTGCATTTTCAGATCATAATGAATGTAAGAAACTGTTTTGAATGCAACGCATACAACAAAAATTATCAGTAGCGCCTATCTACCTCAAATGTATAGCTGAAAGCAAATTTGGTCAAGAGAACCAGAATCCAAAAGAAGGTGTATCTGAACAAACCAACAAAAAGAGAAATCAAAACCACAAAAAAATACATGATTAACAAAAGAAACACAGTGGAAAATTGGCCTGAGACATACTTGAATTGTGATATCTGAGTTTCTTGCACTCCTCGCCCAACGTATAACCTAGGCTGAAGAAAACAGCTAGCAGTTTATAAAGTAGTAATTGGATAGTAACTTGTAAAGTGAGTTTGAAAATACACCAAAAGTAAAACATACTAATTGCAGAAACTGTTGAGTTTCTGAGATTGAAGTACCTGTCCCCACCAAGACAAAGTTTTGAAGATGCGATGATTGGAGGTTTCAATGTATTTGCTAATGGCAGGAACGAAAAACAAGACCAACTCAATCGCACTTCCTGTCAAGTATATCGTGACTGCCACCATATACGGAGAAAAACACCATTCACCAAGCCAGGTTTTGTAATTTTTGAAATAACAAATGTATTTCCTTCTTGAATGAGAATACAGCACTGGTAGAATAATAGTCCACATCGCAGCAAAACCCAACTTCACCATCTGCTTCTTCTTTTCATCGATCGGCATAGTGTTTCTGGCTTTCCACTTGAAGATTATGTCAAGAATACCTGCAACAAGCCCCCTAAAATGTCAGCAACAAGTATTGTATCTTAGTTTATACATTAAGAATATGGCTAATAACCTTTTAAAAGCTTTATAATTGCAGAAGTAATGAAAATGCTCATGACATCTTCAAATATGTTGGCGTTAAAAATTTGGAGTGGAGATCCCACATCATGACAAGCCATAATTATCAATGCCTGAAAGGGAAATAAGAATCTCATAGTTTGTAAATATATATATACTTGGATATAATTTGAAAGATGAAAGAGCAGAAGAAGTGGAACCTGTAGAGACAAAACAAAGAAACTCCACATTCTGTCAAAGCTCCGGAATATCTGCCAGAAGGAACGAGTCTCTACAAAATTTGTCTTCCCCAGCCATCTTGGGGTTGATTTAGTCTGCTCCTCACTGATTGCCTGCAGTAACGAAGACATCACATGAGACAAGGAAAAATGATACCCATGTAGTGTTTTGAGACATACAAGAGAATTCTTTGTTAGGATTTTAAAAGCAATGCAATTTGCTGAGACTAAAAGCATTAGTCCTTGTGCCCAAGTTCTTTTTTCTGAATTCTCACTATGGAAACCGTACGTTCACTCATGAATTGACCGATTTGAATAATGTGCTTACTTAGATATTAAGCGATAATATGCTCCGTAGTCTCCTCAACAAGCTAGGAACACCATACTGCTATGTCACATATGAACAGGCTACTGATGAATAAAGCTTTCTTTATCTTTTAGATTACTTAGTGTTTATATGCAAATGCATAATCAGGGGAAGAGATGTTTCCATGAGTTACAGGGATATGTACCCCAAGTTCTTCGTCATCCTCCATCTCTTCATCCGTTTTCTTTGTCTGCTTGCGAAATCTAAGCATTCCTCGCCATCTCCATGGTTTGCTGGTATCCAACGATTCTACACAGAAAAAATCATGGTCCAGTCGCATTGGCCAGCCTATTTCGAAGCATTCAAGTGACCTGTGGAAAGACGTAACAAATCTTATTAGCGATTTTAAAAACACAGACATGGTAGCAAACAGACATTATATAGTGAATGTTCTGACCAGAAGAACTCGTTCAGGTCATCGTAGTTTCTCCACATAGAATGATCTGCAGTTCCATTCTTGTTCTTCTCAGCTTCCTGCAGACATAAACTTTACAATTGACTACTCATTTTTAAGTCAGTTAAAGCACTCCATCAAATAAAAGATCACCTTCTCGATAACTCTGTATATCGGGGTAACTACATTCTCAAGGAAAGATTCGTTTCCCCCACCATATGCTGGCGCGACCTTTTCCCCAGTAATCAGACTAACGTCACCAGTTAAAACTCCATGCAATTCATAAGCCATCTGAATCAACATCAACATCAGTGTTGCGAATAGTGATCAGATTGACTGATAAACTTTTGAAGAAGAGATGTACTAAATAAACATAAATTTTCAGCTTACTTGGTGGAAAATATAACACAAGCACTCTGGCATGAACCTCAAACTCGAAGCTTCTCCCCATATGAGAAGGTAGAGTCCTATGTACAATGTTTTATATTGTAGGGCTTCCTGTTTCACATAGGGCAGCCTGCAGGTGGATTGTGAGGCCAGACAGTTAGAAATAAACACGGCCTAAAGAGATGAAACAATACAGAATGTCGAACAGATGAAAGATATGCTAAGACTACCTGATGTTATTTTTTCTCCCAAGAAATTTGCACCAGTTTGTGTAGTTCTTGAAGAATTTCTTCATCAATGCATCTACTGCCTCATCACCAGACTGATTACATGATTTAAGATTATGTCAAATTCAAATATGGAGAACTAAACCAATTCAGTAAAGAAGGGGAATAATAACAACACCTTCGGTGCTGAAGACTGTTTCTGAGGTTGCCGTATGATGGTGTTACTGAGTAGTAGGATCATATGCTCTCTCTGATTGGCAACATTTCCATTCTAGGATAAAAAGGATAAAATGAAAGTTTGGTTACCATATGTAATTACAGTCTTCACAATACCGATAACAAGATCCTGACAAGTACCTGGAACCCAAATGCATACTGCAGAAATTCAAATAAATCCACAAAAGGCTGATGTCTCTGAAACTCCTCTGGAGGAGGCAACCCGCGAGTGTTACGTACAATTGCAACAGCAGCTTTAATCTGTAGTTTAGGACACAGAGGAACATTTCACCATGAAAATATTCAATATGCTTTTCGCATTACTTGATGAGAAAACAAAATAATTCGCTTTTCGCATATATGTTTATACCTCAGGCAGATGCATAATTGCTTGGTGTACCCCTCCTCTGTCAAGAGGAAGAATGTTATATGGCACATAGAATTCAGATTTAGCCCGAATACTTTCTCTATCCGCAATGGCCTATCAGAAACCATAATTTCAAGTTAGATATACAAAAATGCGAAAAACCAATGCACACGTTATACAGAATTAGGAGGCCAGAACCTGCGGGCCAGCGCCACTTGTGACTGTCTTTAGAACTTCATACAAAACAGAAGCAATTCTGCGTGCGTTAATCAACTTCTCTCGCTGACTATTAAGATAAAAAAAAAAAAAAAAAATTCAAATTAAGGTTAATGTTGGATTAGCTAAAATTGAAGTAGAACTATGGTTAGTAGATTAAAAAATAGAAAGGATACCTATTATCTAGATTGAATACTGCACCATGTCTGATAATGTATTCCTTGTAAGCATGATAAACACGTTTAAGTTCCCGAACATCACTCTTCTCCTTTCTTCTTCTCACAGTAAACTCTTCATCCTACAAGGAAACACAAGTAAACTGATCATTGTTTAGAAATCTCATGAAAAGTGGTCATATTATGACAAAAAACAGAGACTTGCCTGTTCAAGCCTTTGAAGAAGAGAAGTTTTGAACTGCCGTACACCTCTTCCTGTGGAATTTCTGTCCATGTGGTGAGCAATCTCGAAAGCATGAAAACGGCCTGCCAAGGAAAATTTCTATTTTTTTTTAAACAAAAACACTGGTAGTGAAGTATGATTATTGAGTTTTTGAAGAAGAAAAAAAATGGTTTAAATTCAAAACTATAACAATTAGGGAAGAGGTAAACTCACATAGATAAGCAATACGAGGTTCTTCAGACTCAACCAAGTTTGCAATACGAAGAAACCTCTGGATCTCGGAGGCTAATGTCGCTGGAAGCCTCTCGCTGTCAAATGGCTCCGACACGTGTTCCCGAAAAGTGAGGGATCTCGTGAACTGGCGGCGTTCCGGAGAATCTTCCCGACCCAGAGCCGGACGTGAGTAGCTCGTGCTTGGGACATCGATGGGATCCACGGGGACGATTTCGTGAGACATTAATTTGGGAGAAAATCAGAATCAGAGACGAAAAG
Organism: Eutrema yunnanense; assembly: GCA_002933935.1. Classification (NCBI taxonomy): domain Eukaryota; kingdom Viridiplantae; phylum Streptophyta; class Magnoliopsida; order Brassicales; family Brassicaceae; genus Eutrema; species Eutrema yunnanense. The sequence goes on from PKML01050244.1 coordinate 385,172, forward strand.
CTGATTCTTTTAGGGGTTTGGTCGGTGGGGTTTTGGAGGGAAGCATTCGTGGAGGGAGGAGATGGGTGGAGATGGAAGGGTTTATCATATAAAGCGGTATTTGCTTAGCGAGGTGAGTTTCCATGGCGGAAAATTTTGAAGAAAGTTGCGATTTTTTAAGAAGAGAGATGATTGGTGCGATTTCTTTTTTTTTGGCTTTTTGCTTTTCTTTATTAGTTGCCCGTTCTTTTTTTAGAGGGAAAAACGGTGAGAGTACTATAGGTGAACAAAGATAAATTACAAAATATATATAAAAATAATGAATTTTTTTGTTTTTTCTTTCATAAAACATTTCAGTTTTAACTTTATTAACTATATATATATAACCTAAATAGATAATGTTGGTTTCAGTTTTCATTTTTTAAGGTGTCGATCAGAAAAAACAAAGAGAGACCTGAGAAAAGAGAGAAGACAATTCGATTAGGATTTGAAGCAGTTTCTGCAACACATAGCTTCAGAGCAGAGATGAAAAGAGAAAATGAGTTTCGGCGCACAGAGAAGGAGATCGACACTTAAAATTGATTTTAGGGTAAATGGTATTTTTGTAATTTACAGTAATAACAAGGATATTTTTATCTTTTACCATTTCAGTCGCAACGCAACGCTGGATTTCTCTAGTGTCTACAAATTCTGATCGCTGCGACTAGACCATGCGTTTGACCGCAGGAGATTGCGTCTGGTAAACGAATAATTTTTTGCCACAAGCAAACGAACAGACCCATAGTGTTGCGTCACAAAGTTTTTTTGTGTTAGTTTAGTTGAGTAACTTGAGTTTAATTCACACAACAAATAAAAACTTGATTTTAAAACAAAAAACAAAAACAAAAACAAAAAAAACTTGATTTGAATATGAAAATTTTAGATACTTGTTAAGTTAGGTTTTCAGAAAATGTAAGATTAATTCCGGATTTTAAATAGCAGGTCCGAATTTTGGATTACTACACGTCCATAGAGGAGAATTATATTGTTGATTAGCTTAGCTAACATAATTGGTCATTAAAGTGGGAAAGGAGTTTTAATTAATTAACTAAGTAAGCTTTTTCTCAAAAGAAACAAAATGAAGAAAGGGTTAAAGTGAAAAATAATAGGATATGTGGAAACAGACATTTGGTATATGTAGTTTTATTGAAAAATAAAATTGTTTTTTACTAAAAGAAAGTAGCATCACAAAAATAGTTTACACCATAATACCAACGTGGATGGAAAAAAGAAAAGACATATAAAAAAGTTAAAGCAGCCAAATCTTATTTAAATAAATTGGAAGATAAAGCGCATATACTTCCGGAGTTGATGTGCATATGTATCTATTTCTTAGTCACTAAGAATATACTAAAAGACCACAATATGAATGAATATATTGGGAAGTTCTTTCTAGTGGTAGTTTTGTACTAACAAAAAAAAAAATTAGCGTTTTAATGTGATAATTGGGCCTGGTATGTAAAAATAGACTTTTAAGCCTATCCGCCAATATATATACTTCCTGGAATGGTTTATAGAAAGCCCATGGGCTTTATGTCATGTTATACCGTTTGAAAGAAAATAGGATAGCGATATTACTTCTCTCTTTTTTTAATCCATATTCTTCCTTTTTTGTCAACTCACAGGTCTTCTTTTCTTTTTCAACCCATATTCATTGATGTTAAAACATTATATGAGAGTTAACCACATTACAAGTAAATACAACTCACTTAGGATATGTATACAGGGTCGTGCCTATGCATAAATGAAATAAACATTCGCCTATGGACCCAATTTTTTTAAGAAAACGAAGGACTCAACTCATTTCTTCTTCTTTTCACAAAAACCACATAATCAATTGTTACTTGCTAATTACTAAGTATTTTTTTCATCATAATTTTGTTTCATATAATATTAGAGTTAGTTTGATTGGTGATTCAGATTAAATTACAAACGAAACTCAAATAATTGACAAATTTATCAATTTTAAGGAAAATAAAGTATGATTTGAAATTTTAGATTGTAATTTGTTTAAAATTTTAAATATGCATGTATTGTAGTTTTGTGAATATGGAAACAATCAATTGTTGTTATGATGAAGGAACACATGTTGCTTTAGACTCCTAGTGCACATTTAGTGCACATACTCTTTTTATCAAAGTCATATAAAACGTTAATAATTTTTTAATATACAATACACCTGTGTAATTAAATATGCTTTTTTTATTGAAAAATTGTTGTAACTCTTTATGAATTGGATGATTTTATATGAATTTGGGACCATAATAGTTAATTGGGATACACCGCTTATGGGCTCCGTATCTCTAGGCACAACTCTGTATGTATATATCACTCTTCCTCTCAATTCTCAAGGGAGCTCAATTCTCAAGGGAGCTCAATTCTCAAGAGAGGATAGAAACCTCCGACTCGGGGTCTTCACCCGAGTGGAGCGGCGGAGAGGAGGCACAACTTGTTGAGCAACTTCAGCAACTTGTTCCTCTTCAGCAACTTGTTCCTCTTCTTGTTTAGCAACTTCTTCCTCTTCTTCTTGTTCATAAACTTCTTCTTTTTTTTGTTCAGCAACTTCTTCCTCTTCTTGTTCAGCACCCCTCCTCTGTTTAAGATCTTCCAATTATATGCTTTATCTTCCAGTTTTGACTTGTGGATTTGACTTGTAGATTTGATTTTTGACTTGTGGATTTGATTTTCGAAATTGGTATCTGACTATTGTTTTTCAACAAGAACATGATGATTGTGAGTTTCCCGACAATAAAATATCTCGCAGCTGAGATCTTAATCACCATGACTAGAGAACCTCATAGATTAGTCAAATTTATTACAAATAAATGTAACGCAATAAATATTATATTTTATACAGAAATATATTTTTAACTATATAAATTATTGTTTTTGCATATAAATAATATTCTGATAACGAGTTAGATTTATTTGTAGCACGTTAAACAATTAATAACACACATAAAACGTAAACTTAGAAAATGTATTCTCTCCTAAGTATAGATATATAAATCTGAAAATTAACACTCAATCATTTACTTACCGCGTTAAATAAAAAATTTGAGATACATTTAAATATTTCTATATTTATATGGTACAAAAAAAATATTTTAACTTGTTAAAAAAATATGTAACATGTTATTTATATGTATACATGTATTTTTTCAGATAGTATTTTACAACAATATAAAATAGGAATTTCGTGACTTTGTCAAGATACACTAAAACCAATGGCTAAAACATAAAAAAAAACCCGTACTAATATAAATAGTAACTTTGTTATTATGTCACATATCGTTGTTACTTAGCTAATTATATTTTTGTTTTTATTTTCTAGCTAATTGACTATAAATTAATTATAGCGATATTACTTCTCTCTTTTTTTTTTTTTTTTTTGATGATTCAGTGGTATTTTTTTTTTTTTTTTATGACTCAGACCATCTCCAATGGTTTCTTTCAAATTTTCCTTCAAAAATGAAGTTTCTTCAAAATGAAGAAAAAAATGAAGAAGAGTTTTCTCCAATAGTTTGCTTCATTTTTGTCTTCAAAAATAATATTCCAAATATATTCTATCTTCATTTTATTATTAATTGTTAATAAGACCATTTACTTTTAAGTTTTACAAACTTTCACCTACTTATTTTATTTATACCAATTATTCAATAAAATTACTATTTTAGATAATTTAAACATTTATTATATAGATAAAATTACATTACATAATGAAAGAACAAACAACAATATAATTTTATGATGTACTAGTAGACATATATTTTTCCCATAAATGATCAATTAACGCAATTTGAAGTGAGAAATGAGTTTTTATATATGTGATTACATTTTTACTTTATAATTTGATTGGATAAACACATAGTTTGAAAATTAATTGGGTAAAAGAAAACATATAATTTTGTTTGGGTATAAAACAAAAAAATGAAAAATTGAAGACATATTTTGTAAATAAAAAAGTTCACCTTCAAAAAATGAAGAAATGAATAGTGTTCCTTCAAATATGAAGGAACACTATTCATTTCTTCATTTTGAATGTGAAATTGAAGCACTATTGGAGAATGATTTCTTCATTTTTATCTTCAAAATGAAGGAAAAAGTGAAATCTGAAAGACCATTGGAGATGCTCTCAGGGTAAATCTCAGGCCATGCAGAGGTCCAGACTAATCCTTTGGGAGTGTACCACCAACGGGCTAAGCGTACACCTGTGTTTGCAAATAGGGCTTAGACATTAGCTTCATATCCCATTTGGCCAAACTAGCAGAAACTTAGTTCCCATCAGGAATCGAACTCATGGGAAACCATTGTTCATGGCTTCCCAAATCGACTCTTATCTGTTACTTCTCTCTTTTTTCAATCCATATTATTCCTTTTTGTCAACTCAGTAACTCACAAGTCTTCTTTTCTTGTTCAACCCATATTCATTGCTGTTAAAACCTTATATGAGAGTTAACCCAGTACAAGTAAATACAACTCACTTAGGATACACGTAAATCCATTAAAGGATAACTAATTCTAACGTGAAATAAATTCTCTCAAACCAAGAGCTACGATTATCCATAACCGGGTAAAAACAGGTTCAAATTCAAAACTGTTAGAAAACATTTCAATAACAATGGTAAACTACTAGACATAGTCACATAAGTTTGTCGATCATCATCAAATATGACACTTCTATCAATTAGAGATGGCCATATATTTGCATTCGAAAGTTTACACTCCATACACCATTCATTTGATACCTTTCAAATCACGCATCAACTTCGTTGAAAAGGAGCGAACAAATAGTATATGATTCTATTAGAAAACATGTACTCTATTTCACCACTTGCTTTCTTTGATTCTTCTTTACCGTAGTCTGAGATCAGATATTATAATTAAAAGGGCACTTTTCCTGCTCATGTGTAAGCAATTGACAAGAATAGCATCGCTTTTGAATCCGTTCAAGATAAATACGACACATAAACTGTTTCATTTGTTGGTAACTTCAGGAATTTTGATCTTTATAAAAGATGTGAAAGGTCAAACAAAAAAACGGACACGGACATAAGCTTTGCTCCATGTTCTTGAAAGATTCTTAATGCAATTGCATTGATTGACGTTTGAAAATACGAAACGTCGAAATAATCGTAAACTAGGATGAAAAAGAAACCCAAAAGCCAACAGAAATAATTCTTCGGAGACAAAAATCCACGAATAAAGAGAATCTAATACTGTAAAGGAGATATCAAAGCCTAGAAAAGAGAAATAATAGCTAGGAATGAAGAAAAACGAAAAATATTGTATATGTTTGAGATTAATCAATATACGAATATGTTTGAGAAAAAAAGTTGATCTATATGTCGAGTGAAAAAAAAGGTTGATTATGCGAATATGCATCCATTATGTATGGTTGATTGTGAAATCCAATTAATATCTTGGTGGAAATTTTAGAAGTTCATATTCCAAATGATTTTTAGGTAATTTTTTGTAGTTTATGTATGATTCGGCTATTTTTTTTATTCTACAATATGTAAAAGCACGTAATTCTTGTTAACGTCAACGAGTATTCATCAAGTTATTATGCTTATAAAAATCTATCTTTTAATCATGTAAAAAAAAGAACGTGTGAGCTAAAGTGTATATTTGTATCCAACTCATGTTTTGGTAATTAGTCTTCTCAAGTGATAGTTACATTATTTAAAAAATCTATATATATAAAGTTAGCTGATGACACCTCATCATCCACATATATGCTAACTCATTTAATATTTAATTTTAATAATTTAATTTGTCAAAACTTTAATATACATATTAACTATACATTTTTATTAAATTATGTAAGGAATTTGAAAGATCATTTTCATATTTATATTATAAAACTTAAAAAAATCAACAAAATTTATTGAAAGAATAATAGATTTAAAATTTTGAGTTTTACTAATATATTACACACTTTATTATAGTTACAAAGTTAAAATTTCATATTGAAAAGATGTTTAGTGAATGTATATTATTTGATCCAAACTAATAGTAGAAAATATATACAATATTAATGTAACATATATCATTCACATGTATGCAACATCATTTAGATATTTAATTTTCATAATTTAATTAGTTAAAATTTTGATATACGTATTAACTATACATTTTATTAAATTATTATGCAAGGAATTTGAAAGGTCATTTTCATATTCATATAATGAAAACTTAAAAAAATCAACAAAATTTACTGAAAGAATAATAGATTTAAATTTTAGTTTTACTAATATATTACACACTTTATTATAGTTACAAGGTTAAAGTTTTAAATCGAAAAGATGTTTAGTGAATGAATATTATTTGATCCAAACTAATAGTATACAATATATACAATATTAATTTAACATATCACAAATATATAGAGATTTTTTTAAAAAAAATTCAGAATATCTAATAAATAAAAAGTAAATTTATTATCGTTTAATAATGCATATTATAGTAACTTTGTTAAATAATTATATATAAGAAAAGATGTTTAGTGAATGTATATTATTTGATCCAAACTAATAGTAGACAATATAAACAATATTAATGGAACATATATCATTCACATGTATGCAACATCATTTTGATATTTAATTTTCATAATTTAATTAGTTAAAATTTTGATATACGTATTAACTATATATTTTATTAAATTATGCAAGGAACTTGAAAGGTCATTTTCATATTCATATAATGAAAACTTAAAAAAATCAATAAAATTTATTGAAAGAATAATAGATTTAAATTTTAGTTTTACTAATATATTACACACTTTATTATAGTTACAAGGTTAAAGTTTTAAATCGAAAAGATGTTTAGTGAATGGATATTATTTGATCCAATCTAATAGTAAACAATATATACAATATTAATTTAACATATCACAAATATATAGAGATTTTTTTAAAAAAAATTCAGAATATCTAATAAATAAAAAGTAAATTTATTATCGTTTAATAATGCATATTACAGTAACTTTGTTAAATAATTATATATAAAAAAATCGATTTAAAAACATTAAGTACATAATTTAAAATAATAAAAATAAAATGTTCAATAATTTAGATATTTAGATAACATGATTTATTTATTCTTTAAATATAGATAAGATATGAAAGTTTCAAACAAACATGATTATTTGTAAATAATATATAAGTGATTGACCGTAGATATTGAAGTGATTGACTAACACTTATATTTTCATTTTAATGGAGGTGAAAATAAGAGAAACAATTTATTAAGTTTCAAATAAAATATCAGGTTTACAATCTACAAGCAATGATTTGTTTTACTAAAAATGAATTAAAAATTCTCATAAATAAATTAAACTATTATAAAACTTAAAAAATAAAAAACTAACGGATCACACACTTTTTTCTTATATAAAGTTGAATCTCACTGGGTTTACCCATTATCAATAGCCTTATGTGTTGGCTAAATTTCCATTATTGCTGTAATTAAATTCATTATTTTACCAAAATACATAATCTAACACATTGTGTTGAATAAACAAATTCTAAAATGGTTAAATCTGAATTTGTGTGACATGCAATCAATGAATAGATTTAAAATCAACAAAAGTTGATCAATTGTTAATTCTATTATTGTTATAATAGACTTACCCCTTATCAATAGCTTTATGTATTGGCTAAATTTTCATATTTCTCTCCAGTTATATATGAAAATCGTTTTCAAAAAAAATAAAAGAAAAATAGACTTAGAAATCACAAGCTTATTGCACACATAAAAATGGTTAAAATCATACATGAAACCATCCAGAAATAATAACTTCACATGAAACAAAATAAAATTTTATTATGCAACTCTAAAATGTAAATATCTTCCATTTAAAAAACTCAACTAATTGCATAAAATTGATCACCAAAGAAAAAAAGAGGTAAAAATGCGTACCATCAAATAAATAAACATATAGATGATCATAAATTAAATAAAAACAAAAAATAAATACACAGATTTTAAGCTGGTAGAGATAATTAAATTAACTACGAGACCAAATAAAATAAAATATCATTAGATTAAAAAATTGTTTATCACATTCGCGCGGATCACACCATTTGTGATTGAAATTGAAAATGAAATCTTACGGGCGATGAAGAAAGATATCGGAGAAGACGAGGGTTTTAGAGGAGTGGGTAATGTTTATTTACAGGATAATCATATTCACAAGAAATCTCTCTCTCTCTCTCTCTCTCTCTCTCTCTCTCTCTCTCTCTCTCTCTCTTGAAATGTTTAGATAGACGCTCGACCCCATATTTTTTATACTTTTCCAAATCGGGCCATATTTTCTCAAATATTTCCATTAACCCTACGAGGAATTTGATAGTAAATTAGTGATAAAAATTAAATCGTTTCTCAAATAAAATTAGATTCATTTCTTAGTCACATCATCGAAGATGAATAATAGTAAATTCTGAACATTTTATTAGTATTTAGTTTTAGGTAAAAATAGATAAAAATACAGGGACCTATTTCGAAGTAATTTTTTTTTTAAGTTAGGATAATTCTAAATTCACAAAACTAACTTTCCTTTTATTAGTATCCGAAATAGCTTTCAGAGTATACAAAACTAACTCAATTTCAAAGAATTTATTTTATTAGTATTCAGTTAGGTTAAAAAATATACAATTCCCTAAACTTTACAATGACAAACAATTAACTTTTAAAAACTAACTAATTGAATAAATAGTCAACCAAAAAAAAATCAAATTATGGATCACCCACTAAATAAATACATAAATAATCATAAAATTATGAAAGAAAAAAAAACTTAAGAATAAACAATCCACATTTCTTAAGTTAATAGAGACAAATCCATTAACAATCATAATAATAAAACTAAAACAATATTATACTAATTTTTTTTTTTTTTAAATTATGTTCACGTCCGCGCGTAGCGCGGATCACACGCTAGTATATATATATATATATATAATTTCTATATCAAGTAACAATAGCATAACATTTACGAATTCATACATGAACTTAAAAGGTTAATTAACTGATATGAAACAGCATTTGTTATATTATGACTTCACGAAACCAATCAATACATAACTATATCAGTATCGTCTTGCCACAGAGAAAGAGTTGGTTCCTCAAATGCAAGTCCATAGTTAATATGAGAATAATAATCACCACCTTCAATCTCAAGACTATCCATGTAAGAAAGTTCCGTACACCAATTCATCATCTCATCATCATTTTGCGACGAAACCACACCAATATCAAAGTCGTTAAGCCACCCGAAATCATCTTCAAGACCGGATTTTGTCTGCTGGAGATCCGTTTTCCGAGATTCTATGGTCGTGGGAGAACTCATGTTGATCTCCACTTCTAGCGATCTAATGACGCGGTTTAATTTCTCTTCTTCCTCTTCGTTAACGCTACTATGATTTTCGACAGGCGATTCTTCTTCCAAAAAAGACATGATCATAAGCTCATCGTTGAAAATCTCCATGCCTTGATCCAAACCATATTGCACAGACGCCATTTGTGAGAAGAGAGAAACAGTTTAGAATAGCAAATATATATATTTATATATAACTTTGAGAATATATCATAACTTGTGCCAAGGCTAAGGTCTTATATATAGGGAAAGGTTAAATTAATTAATTAGGCATATTGACGTATGAGATAAGATGTCTCCCCACACTACACGACCACACATGTGATCATATGTAATGTGATATGATGATGATGATAATAACAGTTTATAATAAAGAATAAGAATGGGATAATATGATAGCTTTTGGCCTAACTGATAATGGACCATCGAGGAGACATGACTGATTGAGATTAATTCATGGATATTTATAATAATTAGGAAATTAGTTGAATGTCAAAGCTCAAGTGTCCAAGTGGAATATGCGTATAGGCAAGATCTTGCGAGTTTGGTACAATGCACAACCCACTTATAGATTTGGTTTAGGACAGGCAGAGAAACAAAGCAGAGACATCTACTTTACTCGTGTTTGCAATTAATTTGGGAACAAATCAACGGATGCATATTTATTTTAGAGATTTTATTTTGAAAAGGAGAACTTTTAAAAATGCTCCGGATATATACCACTACTATGTAGAGAAAGAAAATACCACTACTATCAAATATCCACAAAGATTTTATGAAAGATTTTATCCTTGAGGAAACTATTTTACCGGAATTTTTTTTTGAATGATTTGTTAAACCTTGATTGGTAACAACAGAATTGTGAGAATTAAGAAAACACGTGGAATTGAATAACATATAGCTATCAGATATTAGACTTAACATAAATGTACAACGATAAAACTCTTTGTTTTTTAATCATTAAAATTAGGGTAAATTTATGAAATGATAATATGACGGAATATTTCTACATAATCACGATTCTTTAAATTCGTGTGATTAGTAATAAAATGTAGAAATCCAGTTATTTTATTAGTTACCATATACAACTAAAAAACATTTTAAGGTGGTTATGTTTTAAAAATAAGGTTTTATACTAAAAGTGTGGTGACTTAATTAGTTAGTGATTACTGGTTAGTGTAAAGAGTTGATTTCACTGTCCTTTATGTTCAATCTCATTGGAAAAGGATTATTTAAGTTGTGTCATAGTATTATCGATGGTTTAGTTTTAGATTTCGATTCCGAACTTCGAGATTATAAAAAACAATTTAATACTTTAATAAAAAATGTATAATATGTTGTCTCATATTTTGTGAAATATGTAAATAAATTTATAAATAAAAAACTATCTAACTAATATATACTTTTTTTTTGTTTGGTTTGTAATTGGAATGCATAATTTACACGCCCATAAAAACGGTTCGGGTCTACTGCACATCTAACATCTAACATATAATGTAAACTTAAGAGTGCAAATGCATGTCACATTCACAATATATACACTTACCGACACTAAATTTATATTAAAGATATAAAAAGAAAACTTTAATTTCGGGGTCGTATACGATATGCTTGATAAGGTACGTGTCACATGTGGGTGTTGGACGTTGGAGAAGAAATGATTTGACCGAATAAATGAGATTCGAAGCTTTATAGAAGCATTAGCACGAGTGGTGGTTCTTCAAGTGGACCGACCCACCCCATCTTAATCGCATCAATTATCGATCGGTTCACATGTCTCCACCTCTGTTTTCGTCTTATTTTTATGTTATCCGATTATTCTCCAGGATTTGTAGAATTATGTATTTTGATTCAAAACTTTCTAGTTTGATGATTTCCTTCTTTATATAGGTTTTATGAACTTTTTCGTTCATTGTTGTTGGAGGCTAAATACTGTTCGTTTTACATTCGTCAACAAAAGTGACATGTTACAACGATATCAAACAAATTTCACTCCTTTCACCAAGTAATCATAATCGTTCATTCAAAATTTAATATAATCTATGTATATTATAAAGGTATTTTACAAATTACTAGTTAAACCCAATATTTTTATACTAATAAAGTAATGTATTTTAATCCAACACGAATCTTGAGTTAACTATTTATTAATACTCCCTCTGTTTCTTTTTATAAGTAGTTTTAGAGATTTTGTTTTGTTTCACAATATAAGTTGTTTTCATGTTTCTATGCAACTTTTACCTTTATCGAATACTGTGTGACCAATAATATTCTGCAGTTTTTTTTATGATTGGCTGGATTATTTTTAATTTATATATTAAATGATATTTTTTAGTAAAAAATGAGTTTCTTAATATTTGTGGTTTTAGCCAAAACTACTTATAAAAAGAAACGGAGGGAGTAATAAATATTGATATGGTTAAAAAAGTTGAGTCGGTTGATCAAACGACGCTTAACGTCGGTTAAAGAAACGACTTTAGAAAACCGACGTCTTCCACCATGTTTTTTGTAGTGGTTGGTTGATGGTAAAGTCGTTTTGTATATAATATATACACATATCATATCATACCACATCAAATCATTGTTTTTTGTTAAAGACACATCAAATCATTGTTATCGTAATCTACACTCTTTTTTGTGGCCTCTCGTATTAATTAACAAATGACGGTAAATCAACATACGCTCAGATTGGTGGAGTCATTGGGCGTTTGGAGATGGAAGAAGAAGAAGAAGTGGGAGGGGTGCGAGGAGCGGGAGAGATGGTCTGTGAAGGAGTCGGAGAGAGGGATGGAGCGGCGGAGATAATGGCTGAGTGGAGGAGGAGTAACTGTGATGACAGTGACGAAGGTTTCATGGTGAAGAGAGAGAGAAAGGAAGGAAGTGTCATAAGCACAAGAAAATAAAGATATTTATGTTATTTTGGTTCTTTCGTTATAAACATAACTAATATATTCGGTTTATAATTATAATTATGAGTATTTTAGTTTTTTCAAGTCTATATATACATAATATTTTTGGATATATAATTATATTTCATAAAAATTCGGTTCGGTTTGGTATTTTTTAATTGGGTCCTAGTTGAAACCTTCTAAAGCAACTGGAAGGGCTTGTGCTGATAGAACCCTAAAAATTCCCGCCATTTCGTCCTTGCTTGTCTATCCTCACTGGGTCATGCGACTAACTAATCGCGGGAGATTTCAACGACCCGCTTGATTTACGGATATTGCCTTCTTCTCACTTCTCAGATACACTTTTGGCATTTACTCTTCGAAACCCTCCCTGTTTTCTACGCATATTGTCTCCTAAGCTCAAGCCGGAAACCTAGGAATCACGCAATTCGTCTGAAATCAAGCAAACCCGTCGTTGACTGCATTTCTCAGATCACGAATCACGGAAGGACCGGAAATATGGAACAAGTTTTTAGGCCTATGTCGTATTCCAATTTAGTTTCCTGGACTGTGATGATGGCCGCCATCGCCAATGTGGAAAACGGTAAGATTGAGTAAAGCCATGAAGCTGTTCGATGAAATGCCCGAGAGAACCACAGCTTCTTACAACGCCTTGGTGGGGGGAGCATTAATGGTTTCTTTCGTGCAGGGATGTGTATCAAAGGCAATATTTTTGATAGAATCCCTTTGAAAAACTGAGCTGCGATTGATGGTTGTTTCAAAGATGGGTTTGGTTTTGTTTCTGACAATGAGACAGGAGGGAGGTGTCAGTGTTTATTCTAGCTCCATGTTTCAAGCCTGTGGGAAGATTTATGGGTTAGTTTCATCCATGCCTCTAGACTGTGAGCATGACCAAATATTTGAACTTTTTGAGAAGATGCTGAAGAGATACACGTAGTATTACCAAACAGATTTTCTATAAAAAGGGAGACATCTCTAAATGCGCAGAGTTTGTTCAAAGAACGATATCACCTGAACCGTTATAATATCTGCGTTTGTGAGCAACGGAGAGCATGAGGAGGCGTTCTAGGGAAAACGTTTATCCAAAGCTCCCAACTTTCAGTAGTGTGTCCCGCACAATATCTGCTTTGGCTGCATTGATCTAAGTACTGCAGAATTGTGAAGATCGGCATGGCTTATGACTGACAATTACAGCTTATGTTATCTGATATGTATCAGCTTATTGGATGTTATCCTATTACATGGTGTTCTCTCGTAGACCAAGAGCTTAGCTTGGTTTCATGGGCCGTGGCTAGAATGCCCCAAGCGTGTTCTCCTAGAACAAATCAAATATGAACTGTAAGTACATGATTCTCTGTACTCTGATCAAGTGGCTCAGAAGTTAGGACATTCATAATGTTCTAGGATCAGATCTTTACAAATTTTCTTATATACTTCACATTGTCTTGACTAAAAAATTGGGCAAAAGCCTCACAATGCTCTGGGACTCAGACTTCATAAACTCTGTACCTGAAGTCAACTTTTTTTTTTTTTTTCGAACTTCCTCCAATAACTTACTAATGAAATTTGAATTGCATTCAATTATTCTAATTATTGTTTGAACTTCTTACCTTATAATATATATGTACATACATAGATAGTGACTTTTTCATCCCATAATTTAAAATTCAATTTGTCGTCTTCGCAGATGATACAGTTTAAGATAACAGCAAAGACGTTGACCTTCATTGCTTCCAAGTCCAAGAAACATATAATTTTATACCCAAACAAAATTATATGTTTTCTTTTACCAATTAATTTTAAAACTATGTGTTTATCCAATCAAATTATAAAGTAAAAATGTAATCACATATATAAAAACTCATTTCTCACTTCAAATTGCATTAATTGATCATTTATGAGAAAAATATATGTCTACTAGTACATCATAAAATTATATTGTTGTTTGTTCTTTCATTATGTAATGTAATTTTATCTATATAATAAATGTTTAAATTATCTAAAATAGTAATTTTATTGAATAATTGCTATAAATAAAATAAGTAGGTGAAAGTTTGTAAAACTTAAAAGTAAATGGTCTTATTAACAATTAATAATAAAATGAAGATAGAATATATTTGGAATATTCTTTTTGAAGACAAAAATGAAGCAAACTATTGGAGAAAACCCTTCTTCATTTTTTTCTTCATTTTTGAAGGAAAATTTGAAGGAAACCATTGGAGATGGTCTGAGTCATAAAAAAAAAAAGAAAAAAAAAATACCATTGAATCATCAAAAAAAAAAAAAAAGAGAGAAGTAATATCGCTATAATTAATTTATAGTCAATTAGCTAGAAAATAAAAACAAAAATATAATTAGCTAAGTAACAACGATATGTGACATAATAACAAAGTTACTATTTATATTAGTACGGGTTTTTTTTTTATGTTTTAGCCATTGGTTTTAGTGTATCTTGACAAAGTCACGAAATTCCTATTTTATATTGTTGTAAAATACTATCTGAAAAAATACATGTATACATATAAATAACATGTTACATATTTTTTTAACAAGTTAAAATATTTTTTTTGTACCATATAAATATAGAAATATTTAAATGTATCTCAAATTTTTTATTTAACGCGGTAAGTAAATGATTGAGTGTTAATTTTCAGATTTATATATCTATACTTAGGAGAGAATACATTTTCTAAGTTTACGTTTTATGTGTGTTATTAATTGTTTAACGTGCTACAAATAAATCTAACTCGTTATCAGAATATTATTTATATGCAAAAACAATAATTTATATAGTTAAAAATATATTTCTGTATAAAATATAATATTTATTGCGTTACATTTATTTGTAATAAATTTGGCTAATCTATGAGGTTCTCTAGTCGGAAAAAGGGTCAAAACCAATCTGTACTAAATTCGGTGTGCCGAAAAAAACCCGGACTAAAATAGGGTGCCATTTCCTACCTAAACGACAACAAAATTCAAATTCTCTACCCCAACTATCGAATCTGAGCTAAAACCTACCTTGACTATTAATGACGTTAGTCAGCCGTTAAAAAATGCTGACGAGGCATGGTGGAAGCTGAGTTGGCATGACACAGTGTCGCCTTACTAAAACGACGTCGTTTTAATTGTTTGAAAAATCTAAAAAAAATCCTCTAATTAGGATTGAACCCAAGAACTGTTAGCAATTAACCAGCACGTTGACCAGTTGAGCTATGAGAGATTATTGAAAATTTTAACAAACATATCTATATATAATTCAAAACAAAAGTTCATCTTCTTCCCCTCTTCTCGTGCAGGAATCAAAAATTAAAAACAGAACGTAAAAATAGAGATAATGGAATACTTTGATACAAAACGCAGAACAGGGAACTAGAAAAAGAAAGAGAAAACAAAACCACTTAGAAATGGAACAAAGAAAAAAGGTCTTTGATTGATGCGAGTGAATCAGGTTTAGTCATATCTTGAGGTTGAACGTGAATCATACGATCTGTGTGAACCATGAGACCTCGTTGAACCTGAAACGTTTACTCTTGGAAGATGAAACTGAGGTGGATGGTATTGAGGCTGTTGTTCCATTGGCTGTCTGAGATACCTGCAGTTTGAGATCGTGACCTGTAACTGAGACAGGAAGCTTAGCTCTGGAAGACGCTGCAGATTCTGACAGTCATTGATTCTCAGGCTTCTTAGAGCATTCAGACCATACAAATGCTCGTTTGAGAGCTGGAGACAATGCAGAGATATGCAGTTATCGATTTCAAGCTTGTCGAGGTTGGCAAAATGGCCTAACGGAAATGTCACGAGAGAGTCACAGCTGCTCTTTAAGCTTAGTGTTTGAAGACTCTCGTAGCTGTACTCGTGGTGGTCTGGCTGGAAATTTAAGAGCCCGCATTTATGGATGTGAAGAGAGATCAGAGAAGGAAGAAAGGTTGGTAGATTACCGGTAAGCTCTGGACATCTCAGTATGAAAAGGTGCTTGAGAGAAGGGAATAAGTCTCCTCTTGTGACCCTTATGTCTAACCAGTCTTCCCAATCCGGCAGGTTATCAAATCGCAGTGTTTCCAGCGATCTAAACGGCTGTTGTTCTCGATCACGCTGTGATAGATTGCTGAAGTAGAAACCGGAACCTATGCTTCTAAGCCCGGCCATTCCTGAAATGTAAAGTTCTCTCAGACCTGGTAGCTGACCAAGAGATGGCAAGGAGGAACAGTTTTGACATTCATTGAGGCGTATGCATACGATTCTAGAAAATGAAGGATCACTCAACCATTCTGGAAACCTTCTTCCGTTGTATCTCTCAATCTTGATTTTCTCGATATGACGATGTGGGCGTAACTGCTCAAAGACTTCAGCTTCATTTTGCGTCCTGTGAGGATTTGTGTTGCTCTCTGAGCTACTAGATCCAGATCTCCAGGCAAAATCCATCTCCTTTAGATGTTTTTTGCTGTTTAAATTTGCAGCTGCAGCATCAGCAACATCCACAACTCGTTGTAGCTCAACTATTTTAAGTTTTCCATGAAGTTCATGAAGCTCTCCAAGTTCACAAATCCTTGCCCCGTCACTAGCACTCACGAAAAAAGTGGTAAGAGTCTGGAGGCTCTTCAATCTACCAAATCTTCGAGGCATCTGTTTTAGCTTAGTCCCAATCATATCAAGATAGCGCAGATTGCTGAGGTTGCAGATGTCTGTAGGTAGCTCCTTCAGACTGGAACAGTAAGAAAGAAGAAGTGTCTGGAGGTTGTACATATAACAAAGGGATTTCGGAAGTTTCTCGAGTTCAGTGCGAGATAGATCCAAGAACCGGGCATGGCTTAAGTTCCTGAAAAAATCTGGTGGCAGCCTTGCGATCTTGTAATGAGACAAAGACAAAACACGCAAGCGGGTAAGCATTGGAAGTAACTTCTCGCAGACAATTGTATCTAAGCAGCATGACCTAGTAGAATTTGTGAGGCTGAGCGGTAGAAAAGTTCTGAGAAACTTGACCTGGCGAAGAGCCTCAAACTCCATAGGCTCACCATGATTATCTCGCAGGTAGGATAAATATCTGGTCCTTTCTGAAATCTGAAGTTTGCAACCATCTTCAAATTTGGAGCTGAACTCTCCTGAAGCAAACTGAGACAGCTCGTTGATAAAATCATGCATTATGTATCGCGTCTTGCTCTTTTGAAAAAGCGACCTTGATTCTAGTTCAGAAAAGTACTCATCCCCGATATCTTCTAGATTCTTACTGCTGCTCGTCTCTTGTAAGAAACCTTCTGCCATCCACAATAGAACTACTTTTTCCTTCTCAAACGCATGCCCTTTGGGAAATATCGAGCAATAGGCAAAACATCGTTTCAAGTGAGCTGGAAGGTAGTAGTAGCTTACCCGTAAAACTGGAAGCAAGTTGCTCTTATCAGCTGGAAGATCCCAAATCCTGCTCTTTAGAACTCTTTCCCATTCTCCAACTTTACCTTCAAACCGTAACACACCACCGAGTGTTTTCACAGCCAAAGGCAAGCCGCGACACTTGTGCACTATCCTTTCTGCAAGATCTCCAATTTCTCGATCTAGGCATGGATCTTGATTACCAAATACAGTTTTCATGAACAACGACCAGCAATCTCCATCAGATAATGGCTGAAGGTTGTGTAAATGGACAGAACACATAATGGATGCAACGCGTTGGCTTCGTGTTGTCACAAGAATCCGGCTCCCTCGAGCAGCAGATATGAAGGGTTGGCGTAGAAGATCCCAATCCGCAAACTTTTCATTCCACAAATCATCTAGAACAAGCAGAAATGGTAAGTCTATTAACCTCTCCTTCAATTTGACTTGAAGTACATCCAGGTCGGTGAATTCGCAAGGCCGGGAAGTCACGGATTCATAAATCTTTTTGGTGATCTTAAAAACGTCAAACTCCTCTGAGACATGAGCCCACACCCTAGTTCCAAAATGACTCCGAACACGCTGATCATTGTATAGGAGTTGTGTAATTGTGGTTTTACCAACCCCACCAATTCCAACAATAGCTACAACAGTTGTCCGGCTACCGTGTCCATTCTCAGGAATCAAGAATTTCATGATCTCATCTTTATCATCATCTCTACCAAACACTTCAGATTCATCCACAAGAGATGTCGTTGGCAACCTTTGTTTGGGTATCATTGCAGTTAGCTCTTTCAAACCCAAGACATTTCTTTGTAAGGCTAAACGCTCGAGCCTTATCGTAACCTTGTCAAGCCTGGTCTCCAAATGGTCATTGTTCCCGTCAAGAAAATCTCCGAGGGACATTATGCCACGAAGCTGTCTCAGCCTGTTGGAAGAAGAAGATCCAGCTCCTATGTTGAGACGCAGAGCTTCTGTAGCAATATCATCAAGAGCATCCTCAGCATGGTAAACAACATCTCTCAGCTCGTTGACCCATTTTTCCACCACCGGGTTTGTAATCTGCTTCTCCTCCGCATCAATCAGCACCGCACTTATTGTCAACAACGCAGTGTTGAGCCTCTCTAGTACAGTCTCGTTCAGTTCTCGCCTCTTGAAGAAGGCCTTGAAATGAGAAGACATCAGCGTCTGGAAGAGAGCTTGTAAGAAAGCTGAGAGAACCATCTCTCCTACCATCATCTCGTCTGTCTTGCACAGACAAAAGCTTTCTGGGGAGGAAAACACGACAAACAAGAGACGAAATCAAGAGGTTGGAGATTTATTTCTCAGGATGAATAACTTCACAGCAGGCTATATAATCCTTCAGTTTTATCCTCCTCAAATGATTTGATCTACAAGGGTCAATTCGCCAGAGAAATACACTCGCAAAAATCAAAGATTCCAAATACTAAGAAACTACAAAGCAAAGTGTTCAGAGAAACTAACCTTAATTAAACTGTATTTCCCCACAACGTTGACTTGATAAAACAAAGCGCCATGAATCATGCCACCTAAGTGAATTCTCCAATTACCGACTGAAAATACTTGGAAGTTGCCTGCATTTTCGTGGAGAATCTTACAGCTTAAGCCTGAAAAGGACGAAACTTTTATGGTGAATTAGTCAAAATCATTTACTTAGATAAAAATAGCAGAGGAATTAGGCTGACTTGAGAAAAATAATACTCATGAAAACTTCTGATAAGTTAAAGATAACAAATTTATTAAATTATAGGTAAAAGAAATTAATAGTGTGTGTTATCTTCCACAAACGAACAAAATATTAAATTCGAGATTGACTCCCTCGTGAGCTGGCACGAAAACTCGTAATTTTGTCTTGGTCTACCAACTGAGACAAAGTCAATCTTATGCGCTAAGACACAAAAGTGCAAAAAAAAAAAACATGAGTTAAATCAACGGATGCACATTTTTGGAGTCTTCGCAAATATTTTTAGTTTAGACCTTTCAATGTTTTTGTCTTCTATAGGGTCTTTCTGGAGATCGATTGGTTCATATTAGACATGTAGATTTAAAGGACTAAGCTTGTGAGAGACATATCTTTTATATATATATATATATATATGTGTTATTATAGGTTGGAATTCAGAACTGAGGTGACTTCAATACCATATGTCAAATCCTTAATACATCAACTAGTGATCGGGCCCGCGTCTGGCGCGGGCTAATATGTTTGATTAACTTATTATTTCAAATAATTGTTTTTATGTATATTCATCATGTGTTTTATACATGATATTTTTTTTTTCAATTTTTTCTTTATAAATATATATTTATCTTAAAAAGAGTAATCTTTCTCCCTAATTTGTTTTATGTATTAATCATATTTTTATTACATATTAATGTTTTGGTAATTTGTTGTATGTATTTTTGATATATTTTAAAAGCTTTACGTTCGCGTGTTGATTCCTTATTATCCGATGTTATATTTTGTTTTAAGAGTTTTTTTTTTAAATCTAAGTTGTATATATAATTTTGATTTTTTTTCTTTGCTGATGCGGTTAGGTTTGCAAAATTAGTTAATGTTAAGAGACTTGACGGAAATAAGTTTCGATGTGGTAAAAAGAGATATGATGTTGTTCCTAATCAGAACAACTTTGTCTTAGGCTAAAAAGGAAAGAGCAAAAACGTGTAATAGTATGACCAGAGAATGATTCATTATCACAAAGAAATTATATGTATACTTACTATATAATAAATTATATAGTAAGAGAAATTTTAGCCATTTTTTCCCAATTATTTACCAAAATTATGGGATATCCCAATATATAGAAAAATTATGATTAATTTGCTTTGACAGCCCAAAACTATAACTAATTAAAATTACATTTCAAATTATTTATACGTCGGTTGCTTTGAAGCTAGTATTTGCAAATCATAGAATGAATTAATTTTCTATGTTTATGATTATGATAATAGAAAGTATATAATTTTGTCAATATCGTAAGATTTGTTTAACATTAATTTAATGAATTATTGTCAATATATTAGGATTTTTCTATTTTAATGGAACTTAAACATTATCGTTAAGTCTTTCCTATTTTATATCCAATTGAATTTGTGTATATCAAAAGAAAGAGGAAGTAGAATTTATTAGTAGTTTTCCATTTAAAAGAGACCCAAAAAAATAAATTTAACATTATCGTTAATCATATATATGATATATACTTAAATTTCCTTTTATTATTATCGTATAATTTTGAAATTTAGAATATTTGTGTATATCAAAAGAAAGAGGAAGTAGAATTTATTAGTATTTTTCCATTTAAAAGAGACCAAAAAAATCCCTAACGTTTACGGTTTAGTATACTATAAACCGTCATTAACCTTGGCGGTTTTGTATATAGATAACCATAAAATTGAAAATTGGTCAAAAATTGGTATAATTTAAGTGATTCGTACACATCATCAAAACTAGACGAATAAGAATACAACACATAAGCCATCGATTTTAAAAAAGGGTATAAACGTCATTCCGCAGCCGAAACTCGCTGTGAACGCGACACCTAAGCAAATCACTACACAAATAAGTATATAGATTAGAGAATATAGAAAAAGAGATGGTGTAATATACAA
The DNA here is from genome assembly GCA_002933935.1 of Eutrema yunnanense. NCBI lineage: Eukaryota > Viridiplantae > Streptophyta > Magnoliopsida > Brassicales > Brassicaceae > Eutrema > Eutrema yunnanense. The sequence goes on from PKML01050244.1 coordinate 406,478, forward strand.
GAAAACTTACATCATGGACATGTGGTATATATTGATTGAACCGAGACATTGGCAGGACCTTTTCTTCCCCTGAACCTTCTTACGAACATACAACATTGAATACTATGCAGCCAAACCCTTTTTGGCTTCCTCGTCTGACCTCTATGCTGCACATAGATCCTAAAATCCAGACATAAGGCACAACATAACAGAAAAAAGAAGAAGAAGACGAAGAAGCCTTGAAAATTCTGCTTCAAGAGATATTTCTATATAGGGAAGAGGAAGAAGACATTACAAGAGATAGAACTTCATACTGCAGGTCAGATTCACCTTACTTCGTCTTCTTTTTCTTGAATGTGACTCGTTGTAATAAGTTTTAGAAAATGGAGATGTAAAATAACAGTTTTAGGCATCGTGATCAAGTGGAAGAAGAAAATCTCCAAAATCTTGACATTATTGTAACTTGTTTCAGGCCAGCTGACAAATTGCATTTAGAACAGCGAGTCAACAAACCTTTCCGCTTGCTTATTCAAATAATTGGTTTGGGTTTTTCCTGTGTAACTTGTTGCATCTCCTTTGCTCCAACAAGTTACGCGGACAAACATGGCGAACTCCTATTTATCAAATTGTGTGAGCGTGATGGTTGAGCGGATCAATACTTCTCAAGAATTGGTCGAAGTATGCAAGGGAAAGTCCTCCAGTGCATTTCTAAAGAGATTGAAGGCCGCTTTGGTGACTGCGAACCCGGTGCTTGCAGATGCTGAGCAGAGAGCAGAACATGTTCGGGAAGTAAAACATTGGCTTACGGGAATCAAAGATGCTTTCTTCCAAGCAGAGGATATTCTTGATGAGTTACGAACAGAAGCTTTGAGAAGAAGACTAGTAGCTGAAGCGGGAAGATTCGGAGGACTATTCCAGAATCTTATGGCTGGTCGCGAAGCCATCCAGAAAAAGATAGAACCAAAGATGGAAAAAGTAGTTAGACTACTGGAACATCATGTGAAACACATTGAAATTATTGGACTGAAAGAATATAGTGAGATTCGAGAACCACATTGGAGGCAAGCATCACGGTCAAGACATGATCATCTTCCACAAGGCATAGTGGTTGGGCGAGTTGAAGATAAGCTAGCATTAGTTAATTTTCTGCTTTCTGATGATGAAATAGGCATTGGGAAACCAACTGTGATCTCTATAGTGGGTATGCCAGGGGTTGGAAAGACTACCTTGACAGAGAGAGTTTTTAATGACAACAGTGTGACCGAACATTTTGATGAAAAAATGTGGATCTCTGCTGGGCTTAACTCTAATGTCTTCACGGTTACAAAAGCCGTTCTGCAAGAGATCACTTCAAGTGCAGTTAATACTGAGGATCTACCTTCACTTCAAGTTCAGCTGAAGAAAACGCTATCAGGGAAGAGATTTTTACTCGTTCTGGATGATTTTTGGTCTGAAAGTAACACAGAATGGGAAAGTTTCCAGGTTGCCTTTGCTGATGCAGAGAAAGGGAGCAAGATTGTTGTAACCACACGAAGTGAAATTGTCTCAACAGTCGCTCAGGCTGAAAAAAGCTACCAAATGAAGTTGATGACGAATGAAGAATGCTGGGAGCTGATCTCAAAATCTGCTTTTGGAAATATATCAGTTGGTTCTATCAACCAAGAACTAGAAGGAATTGGAAAAAGGATTGCAGAGCAGTGTAAGGGCTTGCCATTAGCTGCTAGAGCCATCGCATCTCATCTCCGGTCAAAGCAAAATCCTGATGACTGGTATGCTGTATCAAAGAATTTCTCGACATACACAAACGGTGTACTTCCTGTTCTTAAACTGAGCTATGACTCTCTCCCTCCTCAACTTAAGCGATGCTTTGCCCTCTGCTCAATATTCCCCAAGGGTTATGTGTTCGATAGGGAGGAATTGGTGCTTCTATGGATGGCAATAGACCTCTTATACCAACCAAGGAGCAACAAAAGATTGGAAGAGATTGGTTATGATTACCTTGATGATTTAGTTGCTCGATCTTTTTTCCAGAGGTCGGACATCACCATGACAAACTTTGTGATGCACGATCTCATGAATGATTTGGCTAAAGCTGTTTCAGGAGATTTTTGCTTCAGACTGGAAGATGACAAAATTCCGGAGATACCAAGCATGGCTCGGCATTTTTCATTTTCTAGAAGCCAATGCGATGCTTCAGTGGCTTTCAGGTCCATCTGTGGAGCTGAGTTTCTGAGAACCATTCTTCCGTTCAACATGCCAACGGCTCTTGAATCTCTTCAACTAACAGAGAAAATTTTGAATCCTTTGCTTCAGGCATTGAGCCGCCTAAGGATTCTTAGCTTGTCTCATTATCAGATAACCCACTTGCCTAAATCATTAAAGGGTTTGAAGCAGTTACGTTATCTAGATCTGTCAAGCACCAAAATAAAAGAGCTTTCAGAGTTTGTGTGTACCCTCTGTAATTTGCAGACACTGTTATTGTCAAATTGCTGTGACCTCACAAGCCTGCCAACAAGCATGGCCGAACTCATCAACTTGCGCCTCCTTGACCTTGTTGGCACTCCCTTGTTAGAGATGCCACCAGGAATAAGAAAGCTGAGAAGCTTGCAGAAGCTATCTAATTTTGTTATAGGAAGACTGAGCGGTGCCGGACTGCATGAGCTCAAAGAACTTTCTCATCTCCGAGGGACACTTCGCATCTCTGAGCTACAAAATGTGGCCTTTGCCTCTGAAGCAAAGGACGCTGGTTTGAAAAGGAAGATATTCCTTGATGGGCTAATCCTGAAGTGGACTGTGAAAGCTTCTAGCTTCGTCCCTGGTAGTTTTAATGCATTGGCTTGCGACCAGAAAGAGGTCCTGAGGATGCTAGAACCTCATCCACACTTGAAAACGTTCTGCATTGAGTCTTATCAGGGTGCAGGATTTCCTAACTGGTTGGGTGATTCTTCATTTATCAGTATTGCGTCCATCACTCTCAGTAGCTGCAACCTCTGCCTATCACTGCCTCCAGTGGGGCAGTTGCCTTCACTCAAGTACCTCAGCATTGAGAAATTTAACATTCTGCAAAAGGTTGGTTTAGACTTCTTCTTCGGTGAGAACAACTCTAGCTTTTTTGTACCGTTTCAGTCCTTGCAGACTCTAAAATTCTATGCAATGCCGAGATGGGAAGAATGGATTTGTCCAGAACTAGAAGGTGGGATCTTTCCTTGCCTTCAAAAACTCATAATACAAAGATGCCCCATCTTAAAAAAAAAGTTTCCAGAAGGACTCCCGTTTTCCACTGAAGTCACCATCTCTGAATGCCCCATAAGACTAGTTTCTGGAGGAGAAGATTCCTCCATCGGAAATCTAATAAACATTCCAGAAATTCCAGCCAGCATTCCCTCTATGAGCAGAAGTGAAGTGTCTTCCGCTACAGAGAATCCACAATTGGATGCGAGTACAAGTGCTCAACCAGGTTTAGTTTCAAGTAGTCTAAGTAATGATGACACTGAAGTAACTTCGATGTCAAGCCAGTCATCTTTGCCAAAGGACCGTCCACTGTCACCAACAGAAATTTTGGAGCAATATGAAACTCAGTTTGAAAGCTCACATCAGAATATTGAAGAACCTGCTGTGATCTCGGCAAGATACTCAGGATATATGTCGAGCTCGTTAAGTCCATATATGTCAAGATCAGTTCTTCCTGATCCCAAAAATGAAGCTTCTGATTTTCCTGGAAGTAGAGGCTACCACTACCGGCAATCTGTAAAGCCGTCTGATCAGAGTCCAGGGTCAAGTGAAAGAAGGCCCTCACAAAATGATGATGAAACAGACATGGAATTTCTGAAAGTGACAGATATCTCTCACCTCATGGAGCTTCCCCAGAATGTGCAGTCACTCCACATTGACAGCTGCGACGGACTAACTTCTCTGCCGGAGAGCCTATCCGAGAGCTACCCTAATCTCCATGAACTCATCATCGTTTCTTGTCGATCTCTGGAATCTTTCCCTGGGAGCCACCCTCCAACCACATTGAAAACCCTATACGTAAGAGATTGCAAGAATCTAGATTTCGCAGAGAGTTTGCAGCCAACGAGGAGTTACTCGCATCTCGAGTACCTGTTCATCGGAAGTAGCTGCAGCAATCTCCTCTGTTTCCCTCTATCCTTGTTTCCGAAGCTCAAAAGCCTCACAATTAGGGATTGCGAAAGCTTCAGAACTTTCTCGATTCACGCCGGACTCGGCGACGACCGTATTGCACTCGAGTCTCTGGAAATTAGGGATTGCCCAAATCTGAAAACCTTCCCGGAGGGAGGACTCCCAACTCCGAAGCTCTCATCGATGTTACTCTCGAACTGCAAGAATCTCCGAGCATTACCGGAGAAATTGTTCGGGCTCACTTCTCTCCTGTCGCTGTTCATAGTCAAATGCCCACTAATCGAGACGATCCCTGGTGGAGGGTTTCCGAGTAGTCTTCGAACACTGAGCATCAACCTATGCGGCAAGCTCACGCCGAGAGTCGAATGGGGGTTGAGAGATCTGGAAAACCTTCGAAATCTCGAGATCGAAGGAGGAAACGAGGACATTGAATCGTTTCCGGAGGAAGGGTTACTGCCAAAAGGTGTTTTTTCTCTGCGGATAAGCCGTTTCGAAAACCTCAGGGCTTTGAATCACAAAGGGTTTCAAGATACAAAAGCTCTTGAGACGATGGAGATCAACGGCTGTGATAAGCTACGGATATCGATGGATGAAGATCTTCCTCCTTCCTTGTCTTGCCTTCGAATAAGCTCATGCCCATTGTTGACGGAAGCAGAAACAGACTTCTTCAAGGTATTGAGCATTCCACATGTGGAAGTCGACGGCGAGATCTTCTTCTCTTGAGGAAACCATTTCTTATGTTTGAATTACACAATAGATACCTTACTTGATGCACACGACATCCGATAAAATTCACACTTTTTACTACCAGCTTTTCTCAGAGATCTCCAACATTTGACATCTTTTTCTTCTATTCTATCTCAAAATAATGACCTATTTGCTAACCTTGAGAAAAGGGAGAGCAAACAATAAATGATCTTGTGAAAAGCCAACAACTTTCAAAAGCAAATGCTCCAAAGATGATGAAACAAATTGAAGTATCTCAGTCGAAAACAAGAACTCCAAAATTCAGAAGCAGGATCATGATGTTTCCAGCTACTAACATAACTGGAGATAAAATTGTTCTAAAACGTTGAAGATAAAGAAAACTCCAAAAACAAAAAGTTACTCAAGGAAACGAAATGTTTGCAATCATCTCTCTTCTGGAAAGCCAAGCTTAGTCACGTCTCTTTTCTAGTTTGTCGATGGCGGTCGAGTGATTCGTGGCCTTACTGGTGTCTTTGACGGACTTACCCTGGAAAAAGAAAAAAAATAGAGCCAAATGTTGGTTGATCCAACTAAGATATTCAGATAAATACATTGCATCGACGAAACTTTACCTTATCGGTTGGGATCCAACGACCATCCCGCTGCAATTGAGCGCCCTAAGTGCATTATCTGCCTGTTTCATTTGAAAAGAATGAAATATAAGTTTCTGAGTTTGCAGGTGAAAACAGTGTCAAGCCAATTTTTCAAATTATATATTACATCAATTCATCACTTAATCAAACATTACACTCAAGAAACTTCTAGTCATGAGCCGCAAAAAAAGTGAATATAGGGAATAGACTTTCAATGTATTAAGCAATATCCATGGAGAAAATTTATTCCTTAAGTGAATAGCTGAAGAGCTCACCAGAGCAAATTCAACAAAAGCTATGCGAGTTGAATGCAGTTGATCGCCAAGAAGCCTCAGGCGAGTTACCTGCGTATTAAAAAAACAACTTAAGCACCATTCCTTAAAAATAAACATTTCAGCTAATTTAAGAGAGAGAGAGAGAGATCAAGCAGGTCTAGGTTTTGTTCTGACCTCACCACATGCCGACTCAAAGAAGTTTCTCACATCAGCTTGAGAAACCTGCAGGTGTATAAAGAAAAATTTAAACCAGGAGAAGCTACCAAAAGAAAATACAATAAATATGGTTGTAGATTGTTCAGCATTTACCTTCTTGTCGATATTTGTGCAATAGATTGTCCTTGTACACATCTCCCTTTCATCTTCTGACTGAATTAACACCAAATCATTATTAGATATCAAAGTTTATAACTCAAAAACTTAAAACCAAATTTATTAGTGGAACTTCTGATGAACATGTGAGCTTACCCTGGGAAGAAATGTGGGATTCACTGGAAGAATAGCAGTTTTGGAGGGTAAGACCCTCACTGGGTAGTACCCGAGCATTGTTCCACCAAGGCTTAAAGCTTCCCGTGCGCCCTCTGTAGAAGCAAATTTACCATGTAAATGCCTACTATGGGTCAAAAGAGTGACAGTGAAATTTTTTGTTAAAGCATTTAAAGATTCCAGCAGCCAAACTTACGGTCATCAGCAAACTCAACAAACGCAAATCGAAGAACTGAATGTGGATCCCCACATATTCGACAATCAACAACCTTGACAAAAGAAGAACTCACTGTTACTTCACAAACATTATATACCATTAAAGAAACATTTAGATTAAAAAAAAAAATCTTGGCAGCAATATTTAGCACATAATCTCACTTTCAACAGATAGGCTTATAAAGCTCAATCTAGCTTTTGCACAGACTCAAAAACTTGTCTAAATTAATCACATTGTGCAAAACCCATGAAGGGGAAAGATATAGCAAGCATTTATCTTACTTGTCCACAGTTACTAAACAAGCCAGCGAGACCCTCCTCAGTCACCTAAACCACAAAGCAGATATATGTTACAATGTTACATTGATGCAAACTAACTTTAATCCTTTTGAGAACCTTAAAAAGACAGTAACAAACTTACACTCTGGTCAATGTCAGAAACATATACTGTTCTTCTAATACTATCCTCTCTCTCAGCCTTAGAAATTCTTCCAGTTAACCTCCTCCTCCCTTGGCTATAACTGTTTCTTCTCTGTTATCACAAACAGAACAAAATTTAACACAAGCAAACCCCTTGAATCAAAGTTTGCAGCTTTACAACAAAAAAGTAGTCACATTGAAAATCATCAGATTAATTTATCATCTAAATTATATGATCATTAATAAAAAAAATTACAAATTCACGATTATACCTTCCGGGTATTGTCATCCTTCTTGCCATCAGGATCAAATTCTTCACCCGGTTGCTTCTTCGTGGTCGGAAAATCGTCAGACGACAGAAATTGATTACCTTTCCCAATCTGATTGTTCTTCTTCGTGTTGTAGTAAGACGGGAAAAACTCCTTAGCCAAAGGATTCAGTTTCTTGAACATCGCCACAAGCTTCTCCATATCTAACTTGGATTCGGGTTTGAGCTCGGATTCAGTGTTAGAACCCGTGATCATCGAGCTATTCTCAATTCCGTCACAAGTGATCTTTTCGCCATCGCTATTGATACTAATCTCATGAGCATCGTCGACAACATCAGTGGGCATCTCAGTGATCGCAGCCATTGGATCAGATTCCCAGAAAAACAGAATTAGACCCCCAAAAAAAAACTAAGGAGGAACAAGTCTCTCCTTTTCAGTAATTTTTTTCGTAAAATTCGAAACTTTGACGACGAAATCCAAAAATGTGACACTCTTAATTGAAACCCATTTAAAGAAATTCCACCAAATTAAACGCAAGCAAACACGAGGGTGCTTGATCTCGTAGGATGATATTATATATAAACAGGAGTTGAGTCAAAATGTAAGAATCAGCCCATTAAAGGGAAGGTAGAAGTTTGCGATTACAGAAAGCTTTCTCTGTGGTGTGGTTATGGCGATGAGCGAAGGGAGGAGATGAAGTAAAAAAGAAAGGAATGATGAGGCTTTTTTGCTTCCGTTTTGGCCGCTCTCTATTTTGGCCTTTTCTACTTGCAAAGACGCTAACTTTTTTTCATAAGAGTGAACAAAAAACAAATTATTAATTTTTAATTACCCCCTCTATCTTCTTTTTATTTTCCAATATGCCTCACAGTTTGTATTGTTTCAGTTTCGATGTAATTCGAGTAAAGTAAAAAAATTGATATGTTATCGTATAATATAAAGTGGCAATATCGACCACTCTTTTAATTTTATTCCATTTTCCCGATTATATTCTTCTTCTTTTGTTTGCAACAACAACAAAACCGAAAAAAAACTTTTTTTTTTTTATCTTTTATATATAGTTCCATGTTGTTGTTGTTTTTACATTTTTTTTATTTCAAACAATTTTTGTTCGTAGACTCGTTAAATAACTAATAAGTCCGTTGCCTGCTGCTGCTACTTCTCCTGCTCCATGAATCTTTGGGTTTGTTAGGATTTTATCTATTTCTTTGTATAAATTTCGTTTTTCTCGTTCCTCTCCACTGTATATATTTTACTCTGAAATCTCGGCGATTCTGAATTCAAATCGAAATAAATATCTGATTGTTCAACAACAGAATCCACCGTCCTCGTCGTGAATTTATAAATGTTTCTTTTTTGTCACGTAATTATTTTCGTTTATTACATTTCGTTGAGTGATATACATCTAATACTCAAATATGTTCCCATTGCGTTATATTCAGGATCCCTTTCATTATGTGATTGGAAAGAAAGAAAAGATACAGTTTTCTTACCCCCAAAAATAAAAAAAGATACATAAAAAAGAATAATAATCAATATATTAAATGTATAGTGATTTGTTTGTGTGACGAGTTCCTATCAAGTTTCAACTGACAAAAGTTGTTAATACTTATACTCTTTATGAAGTCATGTGTCTACTTATCATTCGCAATGATGTGTCCGGTATCTTTAAAACAAACCATTGTCGAATTAATCGTATCTATAGGTCTGGAATTTCGGTTCAGTTGCTTGTTTACGTGTCAAATTCATATTGAGTTTCATATATTCATTTTGTTTTTCACATAATGAATATGTTAGAACATTTTCATTATTTTATTTTTTATGACATTTTATTATGTTTCCAAAAAAAAATTTACTTCCATTCTAATATAAACTAATAAACAAATTCTACCGCCGGACCATATCACTAGTTTTCTTAAAATGGATAAATCCTATCGAAAAACTTGAACATGATGGCATGAGGATTTCATGACATAATTTGCAGAGATTCCGGATTTCATTCTTCTGTCACAAATGAGATGCACGAGAGTCACTTAGTGCTTCGAACTCGCCTAGTTTCTTTAACATGAATACATGATGAGTCCATTAACATGATGGATCGGTAAAACAAAGAGATTTTGCTTACCCATTGGGAATTATAGCCATATCACCGATGTAACTAATTAAAAAATCCTATCGAGGACCATAAAAACGTAAATCGAATATATTCACGAGAAGAGGGAAAATTTGTCTATATTTAAAGTGTTATCATAATTTTTTTTTTTTTTAATAACAGGTGTTATCATGTTTGACTACACAAGGATGTGATATTACAAACACATAGTTATATTCAAGACATTAATATTAAATTTAATTTTAGAAATAAAAAGGTCAGTTATGATAATGTACCAACTTGTATTTCGTATTTATGATTGCTAAAATAATAAAATGTTTTCTTCCGGTTGCAAACAAACGACTCGGCATGTCACAACAATGGAAGGATAGGTTTCGAAATTCGTATATTTTATTATGTATAGTAAACCAATATTCAACGAAATTATTATAATAGACGCGTTCGATTGGTTGAAGATATTTGCAAAATATAATATTACATGGCGATGTTTTACGAGAGATGTTTTTTTTTTTTGGTCTAAAAAAGGTTAAAAATAACTTTTTTTGTTAGGAACCCAAGCAATATAAATAATCTCTTCCAACGTATATCAAACCCAGGGCGAATAGACACATATCCAATTTTTTTTTATCATTTGCCCAACACAACGTTGGTTTAGGAGAGATGTTTTTTTTTTGTTTTGGTTCAACTTAGATGCTTGTAAATTAATTTACGACCAATATATATGTTTCTTTTTGACGCCAAATTAAGAACAACTGATGTGTCGTTCTCTTCTGTTTTCATATATCGTATATGTGTAACATGACACATTGACACATAGAGTTAATATTTTGTTCTGAGATATTGTTATGTTAATAAGGTACCTACACGGCTACACAGACACAAGCAAAGTTGTCTTGACTTGATGACGCGAGTTCCTTTCGATCATAAATTTTAATTCTCGTTCTATATGTAGTAAAATCCATATTCAAACCCTCCTCGACAAAGTATTATAATTAGTTAATTACTAATGAGATTGCTGTTCTATTCGTTTACTTTAATAAAAATTCTGACTTCACCGTTATATTGTAATTTCTATATCACGTTTTTCTAACTTCGGATTCGTATAGAAATTTATTTTTACGATCCGATTTTTCTTGATTGTACAAAAGTTGATTCTAAAGTCTCTTAGATGTCTGAATTCTTTTAGAGGTATTAAGATTTTAGAGATACTTAGTTATGAATAAAAGGCTAATAATCGTCCCATGTTTTCCGGTAGGTTCCACCATTCCAGGCCCATTTAGGCCCATCGGTATTTCCAGGGAAAGAAAGTCAGTATGATTGGTCGAATAAGGAATATTATTTATGTTGGGTTTTACTATTTGAGGCCAACCTTACATATATGGGCCTACATTTCTTTCTTAAACAACAATGTCGTATTGTCGACTAACTAAATAATAGGGAAAATTCGATAAATTTTTTAATACTTTAATTATTTTTCTATTATAATATCTCAATTTTTTATTTTATACACATTCAACATCTCTGATTAACGGCAAGATAACATCCGTTATATTTTTAATAATAAAATATTAATATTTTTAAAAAAATTATATTAAATTTAAAAAAAACAAAACAAAAAAATCAGGAAAATGTCAGAAAAATCGTATCCAAAAAAATCTAAAGCTAAGAAACAATAATTTTAAATTTTAGATATATTTAAATTTTAAAATCTTTGAACTAAAATTTTCTAAAAACTTAAAAAACCATAAAATTCTATAAAAATTCTCAAATCTATAAGATTCAATTTTCCAAAAAATATTGTTTACAATGAATACTCAAATACAATAGCTTATTCTATAATTTTTTAAAAAAACAAATTT
>PKML01050256.1:0-20877 GCA_002933935.1 Eutrema yunnanense
ACCGAGTTGTTTTTTGCTTAGGCTTCTTAGTTGCGATTTGAAAGTCTTCAATTTTTGGAGAATCGGAACATGGCTGATGTGGAGTTAAATAAACTCTCTGTTTCATGTCAGTAGCTATCAACCAATGGCAGGAAATCTGGGCTGTCTGCTACGGAGTTTGTAAATTTGAACGGTTTTTTCTTCTTCGCTGTTTCAGCTTCAATCTGAATCCGACATCTCAGGTGATCCGAGCATCCACCTGATTCAAATACACTATATGATTGAGGGTAAGCATCGTACCATGCATCACTCATTAAGACTCGATCCAGCTTTTTGCAGATAATGTCTTCATCCCTTTTATTACTCCATGTATATAACGGTCCGTGGTACTTCAGATCAAAGAGGGAACTATAGCGAACAATATCCTGGAAATCTCTCATTCCCGTTGGAATTGTTGATGTGTTGATGAATTCAGAGTGCTCCTCTCCATCCAAAATCTCATTGAAATCACCAAAAATCAACCATGGTTTATTTTGCAAAGAGGGCTCTTCGTATCGTATATGTGAAAACGGTAAGCTGCTTCTTTAATTTACAAGGCAATCATGTGCGACTACTTCAATAGTCTACAGTCATGTGTGACTGCTTCCTAAAAATTGCTAGATTTCTGTGCTATTGCAATCAGATTCGAGGCATATCAACATATCTTTATATTTTTATTTAGTGTGATGTGTGACAACATGCAAGTAAAAGAATGGAGCTTGGTAAGAATGATGAGATAAATTTTATAATGAAGAACGTGTTTGTTGTTCTTTATGAGGATGCTCTTTCGAAGCCACCTGATCCTATCTGCAAATGCAACCACTGTGGTGATGCTCCTCTACTGTATTCCCTTGTAGACTGCGACCCGAACTGCATCTCTGGATTCTCAAACGCTTGCTGACCAAACTGATCGAGTTTTACCAAAACAACAGAGATTAGCCAACCATAACAGTCTCTCGAGTTTTGTCTTTAAGCTCAACAACTGAAATGATAGATTTGCCTTCAATAATTGCAATGCTTAGGGAACTTTAAAGACCCACAGAGGATGAAGCAACCACATAAACATGGAGACTCCTACCCAAGAATATCGATAGGAACATGTAGTGTTTTTGTAAATAAAAAAATGGAGAATATTGAGTAGAGGCCTAGAGGGATCGTGAGAATCACAACGGTTTGATCACCTCTTTCGGTGGAAAAACCTGTTGAGTAATGCCATTTTGGTCTCAAACCAAATTGAAGAAGTCTAAATAATGACAAGCTGGTTTTTAAGTAAAAGAGTTGTTGAAACAGTAGAGTTGTTGTTATAAACTCAAGTTATAATCTAGAGTCTAAGTGGTGTTAGTGGGAGTGGGTTGTAGCAGGTAGAAATGAGAGAGTAGTTATTCTACTTCTCTATAAGTCTCTAAGAGGGTTTTTGAGAAGAAATATGTATGAAAAATATTAGTTTGAAACTATTTTTCAAGAGCAAATAAAAAAACAGAGATGTTCTTACTTGAAATCACAACATGGTATCAGAGCCCTACTTGATCCCAGGAGCCGTTTCGAACAAGACGAAGGCCGAGGTCAGAGAAACCAAGGCTATGATCCAAGGAACCAGAATGAACAAGAGAGTGGTCAAAGAAGATGCTGAAACAAAGAAGAACAAGGAAGACAAACATGGTAAAGAGGAACATATGTTCAGTGCAAGACAAGAAGACAAAGAAGCTTAGTGGAGATGGCTAGAGCAATGATCAAAGCTAAAGATTTGCCTCTAAAATTTTGGGCAGAAGCAGTTTACAATGCTGCTTATGTCCAAAACAGAACACCAACAAGAGCACTTAAAAGCAAAACTCCTCTTGAAGCATGGAATGGCACAAAGCCATCTGTAAGCCATATGAAGGTGATTGGATGCATTTGATATGCACATATTCCATATGAGAAGAGAAAGAAATGGGATGACAAGTCAAAGAAGGCAATATTTGTTGGATACAGCTCTCAACCGAAAGGATACAGAGTGTACTTGTTGGAAGAAAACAAGATAGATATCTCTAGAGATATCATCTTTAACGAAGGCAGCAAATGGGACTGGAAAAAGAAGGAAGTAATAAAAGAGTACAACATACCTCATGAAACCGACTCAAGAGAGGAAGATTCCAGAATTGAAGAGCCAGAATCAAACGATGATGAGCCCAGAGAGGGACGATCTCCACCTCCAAGTCCAGTTCAGAGAAGTCCAGGAGAAAGCTCAAGCCCGCTCAACAGAAAGACTCGACCACTTGCAGACATTCTACTTACTGCTCCATATGCAGATATAGAATACTCTGCAGTAACTGAAGGGTGTTACAGTAGCCTTGAAGAACCCGCATTGTTTGAAGAAGCTGCTAAACACACAGAATGGAAGGAAGCAATGGAAGAGGAAATACAAATGATAGAGAAGAATGAAACATGGGAACTGGTCAAAAGGCCACCAAGCAAGAATGTCGTTGGAGTCAAATGGATATACAGGTTGAAGACTGATGCAAAAGGAAATGTCGTGAAACACAAAGCAAGGTTAGTTGCAAAAGGATTCACTCAACAACATGGTGTTGATTATCTAGAGACTTTTGCTCCGGTTTCAAGACATGAAACTATTAGACTACTTCTTGCTGTTGCAGCTCAGAAAAGTTGGAAATTGTTTCAGCTTGATGTTAAATCAGCTTTTCTAAATGGAAATCTGGAAGAAGAAATATATGCAGAGCAACCTCTGGGATTCGAAAAAGAAGGGAAGGAAGATCGCGTTCTTCGTTTGCACAAGGCTCTCTATGGCCTAAAACAAGCACCAAGAGCATGGTACAGCAGAATTGATGAATTCTTTCAGAGAGAGAACTTCAAAAGAAGCGACAATGATCATGCCCTATACTCAAAAGAAACTAATGGGAAGTTGTTGGTTGTATGCATTTACCACTACAAGAAAATGTCGTATATTGAGCACCACATAAACGCTATGACAGGGTACGATAGCGTTATCGCAAACGCTCCATCTTCGCCCGTCATAATAGGTCAGGCACTTTAGATAGCGCTTTTTTGCACTGCTATCGTATTGGCGTATATGATAACGCATTTTTAATGCAATTAAATATTATTTAATAGCGTGTTCTTTTTGTTATTATTTTTATTATTAACAGCGTTTTGGAATTGTTATCTACATATCTAATATAGTAATCATTTTATGTAATTTATTTTTGTCATTCGTTTCAGTCATTTTATCAATTTTATCATTTATGAACTATTTTATGAAAACATTAAATTAAAAAAAGATTCAATTTATTTATAAAAATGAAGACAAATTACACAATGTCAATTGAAGTTTACAAAACCTAGTTCATAAAGAAACTTAGCTACAATGACAAAACAATTTTCCTAGTTCAAAATCCTCTTGACTTCTCATATATCTGACGTTGTGTTTCGTGAAGCTCCACTTCCGTATCTCAACTCAAAAGGCTCGTGAAGCTCCTTTGCCTGTGTGTCTCAGGTTTTGAGCTTGCCTTTTTAATGGTGAAAGATGATGTCCGAGCATTCACAGCAAGAGGACCTCTTCGAGCGGGTCCGGTTCCTCTTCCACCACCGAGAAAACCGTTTGGCCCATGACCATGACCACGACCACGGCGGGAAATTCTTCTTCCCCCAGACCTTGCAGCCTTACCACTCTTGACAATATCATCAAGAGTCATATTCAAAGATCCCGACATCTTCAGTTCAATAAAAACCCAATTTCCTTATGTCAGACACAGAAACAAGACTGAATCTGAAACCTGCAATAATTAGAAAAAGAAGAAGAGTAATTAGTTTACCATCAAAACACATGAACAAGTAACAAATATCATCAAAATCTTCTAACACAAACACAATCATAGTAGTCAAACCCTAGTTTCAATGCCCAGAACCATAAGTTTCAATCAAAATTACAAATCGAGGATAGCCTAACTGCATAATTTATCATCAAAATATAAGAGAAAGCTAGAAACGAGTTCGGATCCCATCAGATTGAGAGCTCGATATCACAGATCAGGTAACCAGAATACGAACAGTTCCTGAAATGAAATCGACGGAAAAATCGTTCTCGAGTAAAACCGAAGCATTAGATCGATACAGATCTATGCATCTTAGATAACCTAATCATAGTTTTCTGGAANAGTAACTTCCACTTCAGATCAGCCTTATCATCGATTCCATGTATCTTTTCCTTATCACTAACCATCACTCTCCACATACTGCTCACCCTTTGAAGATCCACCTTGTCCTCAAGGTGATAATAATCAGCATTATGTCCAATTGTCAATCTCGCCTCCTTTTCATTCTTCACTGTGAATTCCTTGGCTCTATCTTCTATTTGAGCACACAATTTGTGTAAGAAGAATTTACCTCGAAAGCCATCACGTGTGACATCGTTGTCCCTGTTGTCACCTTCTTTGGCACAATACCTTATTTTCACAAACAAATGCGCCTCAATACTATAGCAACCAAATGTTATAAACCACCAAATCATCGTCTTATGCCAATCCAAACTCATTACCCACTGTGAACCCGTTCCACGCAGCCTTCGCATTCGCTTCGGAACTCCATCACTGCTATAACACTCCTCTAATCCATCCCATTGTGCTTGCTTAACGAGTGAACCACCACACTTCCACACAAAATTAACTTTTCCAGGATCAAAAGGTTGTTTGTCGTCTGCACAACCTCCAAACGATAGACACATAGTATCATCAACACTTCTTTTACCACACTTTCCTTGCAAACCAGCATATGCACATAATTCTTTGGCTGGTCCAGTCAACAACTCCTTTACAATTGAATTTTGTTGCCTCTCTAAATCTTCAAGCACGATCAACCTCTTATGATTCTCTGAAATAACTTCCACCACGAAATCGCTTACTAACCCTTCTAGCACCATTTGAGAAAGCTCTTGTGAAACTCCTTGAAACTCCATGTTATCTCCCCCGTGACTAGCCTTCCCATGTTTCTCTCCATTATGTTCACGAAATAAGTATTCATGTTCTGACACTCTAGCAGCCTTAGAGAGTCTATTTAAATCCATCAATTGTCTCTCAACTTCAATAATCATCTTAACATCATGACTACGAGGATTTAGATGATCCTCTAATCTTAATCCCAGTTTCCTCTTATACTTAAAAGATAAACACACATGTTCCCCTGCCGTTTCCGATTCTGTCCAACACCTCGACCCTTCTCCCATGAGTAGAGCTCTATCCGCTTGAGAGGGAGTCTCACGATCGATATGATCGAGTCGAATCCGCCGTTTCTCTACACGACTTTTAAAACCTCTAGGTGTAGGGGAACCGAGAAACATACCATAATGCTTAAGGGCTTGTACCAAATCACGTTGTGGTCTGTACCTGATTAACTTCTTCATCACCTTCGAATCATCATCACCGATGTAGTACAACTGTTCCTTAGTTTGAAAAACGAAATCCCACTTCCGTGATTTTCTTTTCCGAGCTCTATGGTATCGATGCCTTAGCTTGACATGACGTATTCGCTCAACACGATCATGTATGGTAGGAGAAGCATAGGTACAAGATTCCAGAGATACCTTCTGTGTCGAGTCGCACACCACCTGCTCGATGACATTCCCAAGTGTTTTGGGCTCTTCACTTTGCGTTACCTTCTGCGTTGAGTCGCACACCACCTGCTCGATGATATTCCCAAGCGATTTGGGCTCTTCCGTTTGCATCACCATCTCTTGCTGTGGCCTGAGCGACTCGCTCCGATCCGCAAGGATGATTTTCAGTTCCCCAAGCGTCGATCGCACCTCATCAATTTTCACACACATCTGCTTGAGTAAATCGATATCTTCATCGCTGAATCTCTTTCGTATATACAGTAGATCAGGGTTTCCAAACTTGAGCTCTGACGAGACAGTGCTCGGATCAGCATCGACAGCTGCAACGGTTAGAGAAGCCATCGTTTCTCTCAATGAAAGCACCATTTGATAGACTCTGGATCTATCAAGAGGAAGAACAGAGTTAAGATGAGAAGAGAATGAAGAATTAGAAGAGAAATCAGAAGAAATGAGGTTAGAAGATAGAAGAAGAAGATGAGGAAGAAGACGAGAGAGAATAAGAGAGAGATATTGGGTTTTGATTAATTCTTTGATATCCGTTTTACAATGACTGAAGCATGCCTAAATACCAAAACGTAGAAGACAATGGCACAAGAGTAATTAATCTGAGAACATAATAAACCTGGGCTTTAATCTTCTTTTCCATCCTCTGGCCCAATAAAGGCCCAATATGAGATCGTATCACCCTCTCTCATCGTCATCCTCCAAATATTCACCGTCTTCTCCGCCATCTCGTAGTTATGTGTGGGTGAGACTCATCGTTGAGCGGCGGCGAGCGAAGACGTTTGGACTCGCCGGACTGTTTAAAGACGGCATGGAGTCTCGCGTCGACGGCTGAAACGAAGAATTTTGTTAGGCAAAATCGTGTTTCATTTTAAGTTATTTTGACTAAAAGTTTGAGATATTTTTGATGTAAGATAGCGTTGAATTTTGGATCTGCAATGGTAAGGCGCCTGCACTTAGCAAATTTACGCGGCTAAAATTTTTATTTTGGTGCGATAACAAATATAGCGTTTTATAATAACAAACGCTATGAAAAAAACCCGTTTCCGTATACAATAGCAGAACTGTAATAAACGCTATCTTCCGATGCTATTAATACTCACATTTCCTGTAGTGTACGTAGATGATCTCATTGTCACAGGAGATGATCTCATTGTCACAGGAGATGATGAAAACATGGTGAATGAATTCAAGACTGCAATGAAGAATGAATTTGAAATGTCTGATCTAGGACTACTGAACTATTTTCTTAGAATGGAAATTGTGCAGAGCCAAGCAGGAATATCTCTATCACAAGAGTGTTATGCAAAGAAGCTGTTGAAAAAGTTCAACATGGAGGATTGCAAGATCATGACTACACCATTAGTACCCCAACGCAAGCATCAAGATGAAGAAGAAGAACATACCGATAGCAGAATCTATAGGGGTCTGGTGGGAGGCTTGTTGTATCTTATAGCTACTCGACCTGACCTAATGTTTTCTGCTTCTTATTTGTCCAGGTATCTGAAAGAACCTAAAGTCACACATCTCAAGGAGGCGAAGAGAGTTCTCAGATACATCAAAGGAACAATCGATATGGGGTTGTTATTTACTTCAGTCAAGGAACCAAAGTTGATCGGGTATTCAGACAGTGATTGGGGAGGATGCAAAGAAGATTTAAAATCAACAACAGGCTATTGTTTTAGCATCGGATCAGCAATCTTTACATGGCAAACAAGTAAGCAAGATACCATTGCTCAATCCACTGCGGAGGCAGAGTATATGGCGATATGTGCAACAGCAAATCAAGCAATATGGTTGAGGCGGTTACTTGAAGATTTAAGGATCAACACCCAAGTGGGAGTACCTATCTACTGCGACAGTCAATCAGCCATAGCAATCGGAAAGAATCCAGTTCAGCATAGAAGAACCAAGCACATTCAGATCAAGTATCATGTGGTTAGAGAATATGAGAAAAACAGAGACATTCAACTGAAATACTGCAGGAGTGAAGAACAATTGGCTGACATATTCACCAAAGCCTTGGAAGGTCAGAGATATGAGAGATTTCGTGGCAAGCTTGGTTTGAGTGACAAAATGGCAAGTGGGAGTGTTGAGTAATGCCATTTTGGTCTCAAACCAAACTGAAGAAGTCTAAATAATGACAAGCTGGTTTTTAAGTAAAAGAGTTGTTGAAACAGTAGAGTTGTTGTTATAAACTCAAGTTATAATCTAGAGTCTAAGTGGTGTTAGTGGGAGTGGGTCGTAGCAGGTAGAAATCAGAGAGTAGTTATTCTACTTCTCTATAAGTCTGTAAGAGGGTTTTTGAGAAGAAATATGTATGAAAAATATTAGTTTGAAACTATTTCTTGCAAATAAAAAAACAGAGATGTTCTTACTTGAAATCACAACAAAACCTCAATGCCAGGGTTCGTTCTTGAGTTGACTGCTTCGAGCTTCATCGATAAAAACTTAAAATCACAAGCGAGTCTTACGAAACACACATGTATGTAAAGTAACAAACAATAGAGAAGAGAGGCTTTTACCTCAACTTGACGTTGCAATGATTGTATATAGTTGATAATCTCATCTAGAACAAGTGCTTTTCCAATAACCTGCAAAAATATAAAAAGCTCTACTGTTAGCACTCTTTAAAGAGATCTAATTGCAAAAGTTTATGATATACCTTGTTACATCCGGGCACAAGATCTTGCAAGATTTTCATCCGTTCGCTTATCTTTTTTCTTCTCGCCTGCCAAAACCAAAAGAAAATGTTAAGACTTTACTCCAAATCAAGTTTTTACTCATTCAGCCAAAGAAAGAGAGTCATTTTTTATTCATTATAGTCGTCTTTCTCAATCCATGGGTGAATTCTTTCTCATGCCGTTTTTTTTTATTCCATCAGAGCATAGCTTTGATCAAGAAGACAATTAAGTAGGCAAAATCAATACCCTTAGAGGTATATAGCATCAACTTTTATTAGTATAATAGATTTTATTTTGACATATAATTTCTTGGGACAATCTAAAAAATACTACTTTTGTAGTACCATTTTTCAAAAATACAATTATAAGGTAGCTATTTTCAAAAATACACTAAGTTAAATGGTAATTGACCATATTATCCTTAATTGAAGGGAGGGAAATTAGGAGGAAAAAAACTTGATCGTGAGGGGAAAAAAAAACTAAACCCTAGTTTTCTCCGCAATTTCTCACCCATAGGAGAATTTTCCTTGAATCGATCCTTCTCAACCAGTCAAATCAAAAAATCGATCATTCTCAAGGAGTTAGATCAGAGAATCGCTCCTTCTCAAGCTGTAAGATCGATGTATTTTTGTATTTCCAGGTTTCAATTTTTCAGAGCATGTTCTCGAGCTCATTTTGCTTAGATCTTTGAAATTTCTGGTGATTTTTGTTTTAAATTAAAAGTTTCATCCAAAGTTTTCAGAATGTGGTTGTTAAATTCAAGAGTTTGTGTTTAGAGCTTTGGATTTTTGACAGATTCTACGTTTAGAGTATCAAATTTCGATATGATTAGTTTGGAGGAAAAGGTTTGATAAATTTAAAATTGTATTTACATATGTCACTTATTTAATGGTCTCAGTTTTTTTCTTTCATGAGTTGTTTAGTTGGGTATCAGGAAACATGATGAGGGGAAATCACGAGATTATTATTCTGAATAGACAGCTTGTGTTTTGATCAATTGTTTATGTGTTATCCTTAGAATATCTACTAATTTATAAGGGTTTTTAAAACTAATCAGTTTACAAAACCTTTATAAAGAGCTTACTCTTTTCAGTTTTACACAGATATGGACAACAATAATTTCTACCCAACATACTCATTACCTGAGAGGATCTATCAACTCGGAACCGAACCAAATACTATATCATCATTCCAATCTATCATTAGTAGATACTTCTCTACTTATCCATGGTGCCTGCAATGGAAGTTGACTCGGCTCCACCAATAGCTGAAGTTGTAAGACTTGAGGGGATGAAAAACGTTAGTGGTTTTTGGTTTTCTGATTTGTTTAAAAACCCTTATAAATGGTTTTTGGTTTTATGATTTGTTAACATGTCCTTATAAATGGTTTCTGGTTTATAAATGAATATATACATTTGGTTCCACCAACAAATCCTTATGATAAAGACTTTGAAGGGGTTATTGAACCCGTAAAGCAAGAATATCGAATGAAGAGAAATAACTAGCTCCACGGATCGGTGGATGTATATGTTGCATCATAAGAAATTGGAAATTTGTATAGTAGAAATCTGTCCTTAATCACTTTGTTAATTAACTAATCAAGAACAAACTCTCATTTGTGAAAAGCTAATCAACAAGCATTAATATTGCATTCCAAATGCCATAATACTCTTTAGACAACTACTCTCATAGGCTAAATGAGTAAAACCTCTTATCTAATTGATATGGGCATTTCATCAAACACTTGGTGTGCATGAAATGCCCTATGGTCTAGATTAACTCTCTCAAGCTTAATCTAGCATTATGAGCATTAGATAAGAGAGGGAGAAGATGATCTAGGCACTAAACATCCTTAATCATTCAAGAAACCACATAATCAACCTCACCCAAAAGCTTTAAAATAGGCTACTCACTAATCATAATAAGACCCTCAAATCTCATAAGAGAAATGATTAATCCCATAATTAAATGATTAGTGTCATAACCCATTCTATGGTGTGCTAACCCGTGTATTTAACATGTTTTGCACTGGATTAAAATATTATTCGGGATACCCCGTAAGAAACTATAATCTTAAAAGCATCAACTTTGATATACACCGTTTAATGAATTTTAATTTTGTAATCATTCTACGAACTCTTAAAAAAACAATTTTTCGTGTCTAACTCTTGATAAAGTAAAATATAACAAATTATAGTAAAAAATATTTCTCCACTTTTTAATATTGTAATCTTTAATATCAGATTTTTCAGGTCGAATCTATTCAGAAAATGGGACATACTCTTTTTGAAATAAAGAAAGAAAATTCTTAAATAATGGTGATAATAGACCAAATTTTCACATTGTTCAATTTGATCAAATATTTATTTGTCACGTTACTTTTTATTGACTATGTTATATGATAACATTTGAAATTGACTACAAATATATATCTTGGAATATATATCGATTGATTATTATTTAAATGAAATAATATTTTTTCATATCACAATAACTAAGAGATTAAATATTTTCCATATTTTCATATACTCTACAATTATTTTTAAAAAACACTTATATCATTTCCTATTTTAATTATTTCTTGTTTGTAATGACATTTCATGTAATATTTTACAAAATAAAAATTACTTATTAAAATGTCTCCTTAAATAATAGTATAGAGGTATATCCACCAACATTCTCGTATCGAATAGTCTAGCTAGTGGTTTGGCCTAATTTTCATGTTATTCCTTTCTTTTGCATTGAGTTGTCTGGTTTTAACTCTTGATATTTTTTTTTGTATAATGTGCTTTAAAGTAGAGATTAAGGATATACTTTAGAGAAATTGTTCAAAATAGCACTTTTTGAAAACTTTCTGACCAAACTAGCACCCTAATAAAAAAACCCCATTTTTAGCATTCATTAAAGAGAAAATACTATTTTACTGTGATATAATTTTCCACCAAGGATCTTAACGTCCACACGCACAATCTCTCCTTTATAACTCCTTTCTCTTCCCCACTAAATTTATCATCTCTCTCTCTCTCCACGTTTCTCGCCAACAAAACCAACAAACAAACTCTCGCTCATCTATATTATTATTAGCAGAGTTGTTCGTTCAACCTAAATCGAAGAAGAATATCGGAATCTCCGGCGACAAATTTCAAACAACGCGAAAGAGAATCGGAGGATTTTTGAACGATTTGTAGTGTAGGAAGGAAAAAAAAAGATGTGTTTGTGGACGGATTTGCATGCTGTGCACGTGTTTGCTTTTGGTGGTGATCGCGATTGGGTTTCTATTCGGATTCGGAGTTTTTAAGGATGGATTCCACAAGATCCACGATTCCGTCCACCTCGATTGCGATCCGAGATTCGGCTGCGGCGGAGGCGTTGGGCGTCGCGGTTACGGTTTTCCAGCTCCCGCCGGTAATAACTAGCTGTGATCTCAATGCGTTCCAATCGGCGGCGTTTGCCTTTGAATGCGTTGGATTCGATTCTTAGGTTTTGATTTTCGTTGTTGTTTAAGTTTCCTTACTTCAAGTAGCTAATTAATTAATTAGGTACTGTGTTATCCATTTCTCTTACAAAACTCATGATCAAACACGTTTTGGGATCACACAAATTTGTTTTCTGAGACACATATGGATGGGGTTTTGTTTTGTGGCTTTAGGTTCTGCGATTACTGGACCGATTGGGAAAGAGTGTGCGGATCTCTGGCCAAGGATTGCAAGTGCTGCTAACGCCATCGTTTAATCACTTTAGTGGTTATCTTCTTCAAACATAACTCAATGCAGTTTGAAAACGAAACATGTTGTTTTTGGGTGTTTTCAAGTAGAGACAAGAATCCTTTGTGAGCTTTCAGACGTGGTTTGTAAGAGATTTTGCTTAGTTTTTCCAGTTTCTGGTTTTACTTCATGGAAATATTTTTATATTTTAAGTAAAAGAAAGCTCAGTTTATACAGATTACATTGGACTTGAAGTTTTTAACAGTTGACTTAGTTGCGTTCAATTGAAGTTAATTGACAAGACAAAGTCTATACAAAACCAGAATGTCAAATTCGAAAGTCAGAATTTACATTTCACACCACACCAATACAAAACATACATATGATCAATACAAGAAAGGATCATTTTTCATCATTTAGAAAGGTTTTCCTAAATACGTTATATATGTTCCTAAATACGTTTTATTTCCAGAAAATATCATTTTCATCATTTAGGAAGGTTTTCCTAAATACGTTATATATGTTCCTAAATACGTTATATATGTTCCTAAATGCTTCCTAAATACGTTTCATTTCCAGAAAGTATCATTTTTCATTATCTTTCTTTTTTTGTGTAGTCAAACAACAACACATGTTCTGATGCTTCATTTACGCATGATAAACAACAGTTAATATAGTTTTTTAGAGTTTTTTTCTGTTTCTTGTTCATTTACGAAGGCTTTCATAATTTAGTTATATATGTTCCGAAATGGTTCCTAAATACGTTTTATTTCAAGGAAAGGATCATTTTTCATCATTTGTATATTTCTTTCTAAATACGTTTAGGAAGGCTTTCCTAAATACGTTATATGTGTTCCTAAATACGTTTCATTTTCAGAAATGATTATTTTTCATCATTTAGGAAGGTTTTCCTAAATATGTTATATATGTTCCTAATACGTTTCATTTCCATAAAATATCATTTTTCATCATTTAGGAAGGCTTTCCTAAATACGTTATATATGTTCCTAAATACGTTTTATTTCCAGAAAGGATCATTTTTCATCATTTAGGAAGATTTTCTTAAATACGTTATACATGTTCCTAAATGGTTCCTAAATACGTTTCATTTCCAGAAAGGATCATTTTTCATCATTTAGGAAAGCTTTCCTACATACGTTATATATGTTCCTAAATACGTTATTTGCAATTGTCAATCTGATTTTCCTACAAGAAAGTTTTTTAAAATAAAAACATATGCTTCATTAACGCATGGAAATCAACAGGAAATATCGTTTTCTGTTTTTGTTCATTTCGGAAGAGTTTCCGAAATACATTATATATGTTCCTAAATACGTTTCATTTTCAAGAAATGATCATTTTTCATCATTTGTTCATTTAGGAAGTCTTTCCGAAATACGTTATATATGTTCCTAAATACGTTTTATTTTCAAGAAATGATCAGTTTTCATCATTTGAATCTTTATTTATTTATTTGTGTAGACAAAACAACATCACATTTGTTCTGATGCTTCATTTACGCATGGAAATCAACATGAAATATCGTTTTCTGTTTTTGTTCATTTCGGAAGATTTTCCGAAATACGTTATATATGTTCCTAAATACGTTTCATTTTCAAGAAATGATCATTTTTCATCATTTGTTCATTTAGGAAGTCTTTCCGAAATACGTTATATATGTTCCTAAATACGATTCATTTTCAAGAAATGATCATTTTTCATCATTTGTTCATTTCGGAAGTCTTTCCGAAATACGTTATATATGTTCCTAAATACGATTCATTTTCAAGAAATGATCATTTTTCATCATTTGTTCATTTAGGAAGTCTTTCCGAAATACGTTATATATGTTCCTAAATACGATTCATTTTCAAGAAATGATCATTTTTCATCATTTGTTCATTTAGGAAGTCTTTCCGAAATACGTTATATATGTTCCTAAATACGATTCATTTTCAAGAAATGATCATTTTTCATCAT
The DNA here is from genome assembly GCA_002933935.1 of Eutrema yunnanense. Classification (NCBI taxonomy): domain Eukaryota; kingdom Viridiplantae; phylum Streptophyta; class Magnoliopsida; order Brassicales; family Brassicaceae; genus Eutrema; species Eutrema yunnanense. The sequence goes on from PKML01050256.1 coordinate 13,992, forward strand.
TTGTTCATTTAGGAAGTCTTTCCGAAATACGTTATATATGTTCCTAAATACGATTCATTTTCAAGAAATGATTATTTTTCATCATTTGTTCATTTAGGAAGTCTTTCCGAAATATGTTATATATGTTCCTAAATACGTTGCATTTCCATAAATGATCATTTTTTGTTGATTTAGGAAGGCTTTCCTAAATACGTTATATATGTTCATAAATGGTTCCTAAATATCTTGCATTTCCATTAAGGATCATTTCTTGTTGATTTCATTACAACTTAGAGGACATACATAATCATCAAACTGGAAAAAAAATTAGGCATCTATGATGCTAAGACCATAAAAAAGAATCAAGACTCTTAGATCCTCGCCAGATAACTTCAAGATTTTTCTCCTTCTTACGCTTATCCCTATCTTGGTAATCTATCCGACTAAAAAAGTCTGAGTCGAACCCAACTTGATTCGAAGCCGGAAAAATGCCTATGACAATCTTCTCTTCAAGTTATTTCCCTCCTCCAACAGTCACAAATCCCTCAACGTGTGAAGCTTCGTTCTTAATAAACGAGTATGGTATAAATTGCACAAAAAGGCCAAACTATCACTGAAACTCCAACGTAACATAAAAGTATAAGAATAGAGCAATGATGGCAACATGAATGTATCATTCCATTCAAAAAGTAAAATATGGCATCAATACATTCACTTCGTTACAAGTAAAAGTTTCCTGCTTTGTGAACAAATATGCTTAAACCCTATCCTATTTGTGAATAATCTGTAATTATACTAACTTTATCCTAAATCCAAACTGAATTAACAAATTAAACCAGGTTAAACTAGTTTTCTAAATTCCTACTTCAAACTGTACCTGCGAGAAGTACATATTGCTATGGGCAGTCTCTTTGACTTTCACATTCAAATACTACTGCAAATTAACAAGCACGACAAAATTGAAGCAACACAAAGAAACATTTGGCAATAAAGTTAAAAAACGTCGAAAATTAAAACGAACTAAATTTAAAAAAGAAACATGAATCGCTTCCCAGATCTCGTAACCATACGAACGAATGACCATAGTACCACGAACCGGACCACAATCCGCGACTTCAACGCTAGCGATAACATCCACATACCTCACATCGAAATCTTGCGAGCGAGGCGTAATGGCTTGGTCCGACCTGAGCCGCTCGACATCCGACTTAGTCTCCGGCGAAGTAGTGCCACTCGGCACCGTCGCGAATCCAGAAGCAGGTCTGATCCGTAGACATAAAGTTCGCCGAAGAACTGCCGGATAACGAGTGATGGTTAATTGATCGGCGGCGGTGGTGTCGCCGATGAGGGATTCAAAGAGGAAATATCGCCGTCGATGACTCTCGAGTCTCGACAAAGATTTTTCCCGTTCTGATTTTTCTGCTTTTTTTTTTGTTTGTTCAAGGTTAAATGAGTCTTTTCCCTTATAATGAATGCTAGTTTTGGGATTTTCACCATTGGGTGCTAAATTATTGAACTTTAAGTTTTTTTGTGCTATTTTGTAGAATTGCCCTATACTTTAACACTTAATCTCTATAATATTATTTAAGAAGACATTTTTAAAAATGAACTTTGTTTTGTAAGTTATTACATGAAATGTCATTACAAATAATAAAGAATAATTGAAATAAGAAATGATATAATAGTCTTTTAAAATTATTGATTAAAATATGGAAAGTATATATTTTGCATTAAATATATTTTTATTATTTAATTACTTAATTATTTTTAATACTATATATTTTAAAATAATAATCAATTCATATATATTCAAAAAAAATCTATTCAAAATCTTGCTATATTTTTCACTATAAATTATTATATTTTATTTGAATATATATCAAAACAAAAGTTGAAAAATATTTTACTAATTTTATAAAAAGTTAGACACAAGAAAACTATTTTTTTTAAAGATTTATGAGACTAACCACAAAAACTAGAGTCATTTAACGGTGCATACTAGAGTCAAAACGGTTTAAATAGACAAATTATTACAAATTGACAGCTTCATCTATAATCATTAGTTAATCATATTGTAAAATTTAGATAAAAGCAATTTTCTTAAATTTTTAAAAAAAATCTGTATAAAAAATTACTCCGCGCTAATTATAGCGCGGGTTAAATCCTAGTTAGTATATAAAATTTACTCCATCCTAGTAATGGTTATAAAAAAGGGAATTCACAATTTTTTTTCTATACAAATTGATGTTTCCATGTGAGATGATTGTGAGAAGTGAGCTGGAACATTGTAAAAATTGGGAATATATAAATACACCCACCCAATACGCATATATTATGCTAATTTGGTTGGACCATTAAATTGGGTTAAATTAAATTAAAGGATAGATTTTTTTCTTTTGTTTCTTGAAAAAGATTTGATTAAATTAGGAGGCAAAAGGAGCTCTATGAGGAATGCCTTTTCGTCGCCTAGAATTAGAAGTATGAGTTGGAGGATGCGTGCCTTTGTGCGTTTCTTGTTGTCTTTCTTTACGCAATCTCTCTTTTTCCTCTTCCTTACATTTTTAATGGATCACTTTCATTCATTTCCCTTATTCAAATAATGTAACAATATACATTTAACCTCGTATATACATTTTCTTGAGATACATTGTCTATATATGCTTTGAAATTCCAACATAACCTATCAATTTACCATACAAAGTAGTTAAACGTTACATCGTATCTCATTTTCGAATCGACAAAGAAAATCCCAAACATTAATAATAATTATGAAAATATACATTTTTCTTGAGATACATTGTCTATATATACTTGAAATTCCAACATAACCTATCAATTTACCATACAAAGTAATTAAACATTACATCGTATCTCATTTTCGACTCGACAAATAAAACCCGAAACATTAGTAAATAATGATGAAAATATATTAGCACGAGGTGCCCGAGTCCACCAAGAAGATTTTACTTATATCCACTCGATACCCCCGGTTTGGTTTTCCGAATCGGTATAGGTATTTAGGCTGTTGACAAAAAAAAAAAAAAAAAAAAAATTAAAAAAATCCTATGAATAAATTAANAGTGTCCGTTATATTGGTTAACTCAAGATTGGCCTCTATAGACACATTAAATGGTGATTGTGCATTAAGAACAAGAGTGTAGGTCAACGGACCTTGCAACCCAAGGAACAGAAGCGGAAAGGATCAAGAAGGGTTCGGAAACAAGTCTCCACTACAAAAAAACATGGCGATTTTTGACGGAAATTTCCGACGGCCATCAATCCGTCTGAAATTTCCGACGGATTTCCGACGGGAGTTTGAAAATAATTTCCGTCGGAAATCTGTCGGAAATTACCTACGGATTTCCGACGGAAATGATCCGTCGGACATATTCCGACAGAATTCCGACGGATTTCCGACGGCTAATTTGAAAATAATTTCCGTCGGACAGATTCTGACAGAATTCCGACGGATTTCCGACTGCTAATGGACTGCCGACATCGTTACCGACATCGTCGCCGTTCCGTCGGAAGTCCGTCGGAAATTACCTACGGATTTCCGACGGAAGTGATCCGTCGGACATATTCCGACAGACTTCCGACGGATTTCCGACGGCTGATGGACTGCCGACATCATTGCCGACATCAATAATATCTACTTTAAACCGTCGGAAAACGCAAAAAAAAATCCCTATAAAAACGTATCCACTCCTCATTTACAATCACGACAACAAAAAAANTCCTTACTAAAATGTCTTCTTCAGATCCTTATAATTATTTCCGATCATGGATGGACAAGCCTCATCAAATTTCGGAGACGGGCCTAGTTACAGAGGAATTCAAAGTAGGTCTGCAGGAATTCATGGCATTTGCGAGTACGCAGAGGAAAGCGCAAAAAACCGGTAAAATCTACTGTCCTTGTACGAAATGTGGGAATCGTAGATTAATTGTGATAGATGAAGTATGGTCACGCTTGTATTGTCATGGGTTTATGCCGGGTTACAAGATTTGGTATTATCACGGAGAAAATGATACAATGGTAGATAATTATGCTAGTACTAGTGAACATTATATTGGGGATAACGCTAGCTTAGAAGAACCTGCAATTGAAGTAGAAAGTACTGTAGGTCATGTTCAGATGGTGAACGATGCATTTCGTGAAAGTATACCATCGGTTGCTGAGTATGGAGATAGAGGAGAAACACCTAACTTAGAATCTTGGAGATTCTTTGATATGTTAGACGCTACTAAACATTCGTTATATGATGGGTGTAGAGATAGACATTTCCCTTTATCAACTGCAACTAGGATGATGGGTATGAAGACGGATTTCAATTTGAGTGAGGAGTGCGTGGATGCAATCGCTGATTTTGTGAAAGACATTTTGCCAGAAGATAATCTTGCACCGGCATCATACTATGAGATACAGAAACTTGTTCGAGGTCTAGGATTGCCGTATCAGATGATAGACGTATGCATCGAAAACTGTATGCTCTACTGGAGAGAGGACGCTGACCGTTCGGCATGTCGTTTTTGTCGCAAACCTCGGTATAAGGAAACATGCAGAAGAGTGTCAGCGCCATATAAACGGATGTGGTATTTGCCGTTAACACAGAGATTGAAGAGGTTATATCAGTCAGAGCGCACAGCGGGAGCAATGAGATGGCATGCAGAGCATACAACAGATGAAAAAATCGCCCATCCGTCAGACGCAGTAGCATGGAAACATTTTCAATCAATGTATCCCAGCTTTGCGTCTGAGGCGAGGAACGTATACCTTGGATTATGTACTGATGGTTTCAACCCTTTTGGGAAGCACAGCAGACAATATTCTTTGTGGCCAGTAATTGTAACACCTTACAATTTGCCGCCATCTTTGTGCATGCGAAGGGAGTTCTTGTTCCTTAGCATTCTCGTTCCTGGACCAGAGCATCCGAAGAGATCACTTGATGTGTTTCTGCAGCCATTGATTTATGAGTCGCGAATATTATGGGACCAAGGTGTTGAGGCGTTTGATGTTTCTTGTCACCAGAATTTCATCATGCGGTCGGTGCTTATGTGGACCATTAGCGATTTTCCAGCATATGGCATGTTATCAGGATGGACAACGCACGGAAGGTTATCATGCCCGTACTGTCAAGATAACACTGATGCATTCCAATTGAAGCACGGATGCAAAACATCTTGGTTTGGTTGTCATAGGCGATTTCTACCTAGAGATCATCCTTATCGTCGTAGCACCACATTGTTTAGGAAGAACCAGAAAGTATTCGATGGTCCACCTCCTGAGTTAGATGGAGAGTATTTGTTGACTCAGTTCAGAGATTTTGGTGTAGAGAGGACCGTTGATTGTGGTGGTAACGGGCATTGTCCTATTGATGGTTGTGGCAACCTACATAATTGGCACAAGAGGAGTATTTTCTGGGATTTGCCGTATTGGAAGGACCATCTTTTGAGGCATAATCTGGATGTCATGCACATTGAGAAGAATTTTTTTGACAACATTATGAACACCGTTCTCAATGTCCAAGGAAAGACGAAAGACAATCTGAAGTCTAGATTGGACTTGCCAGACATTTTTTCACGTAGAGCACTACATGTGACAGGGAACGGGAAGCCTCCGGTCCCGGCTTTTCGTTTGGATGAACCTTCAAAGGCCGAGTTTTTTTACTGGATTGCCGAAAGTGTTAGATTCCCGGACGGATACGCATCTAACCTTCGGAACTGCGTTGATCATGCAGACGGAAAGTTTACTGGGATGAAGAGTCATGATTGCCATGTGGTGATGCAGCGCCTCCTTCCATTTGCCTTTGCTTGTCTTCTACCACGTAATGTCCACGAAGCAATTGCAGGTACAATATTTAAAATATTTTGTTAATACTTTACATAGTTGTGTTCTTATTATTTATTTGTTATCCATATTTTGCAGGGATTGGTGCATTTTTCCGAGATATATGTTCTCGCTCTCTTACATCAGACGGTATCCGCAATCTTGCGGATAATATACCTGTAATCCTTTGCAATTTGGAGAAGATATTTCTGGCTTTATTTTTTGATGTTATGGAACATCTGACAATTCATCTCCCTCGAGAAGCAGAGCTTGGGGGCCCGGTTCAGTACCGTTGGATGTATCCTTTCGAACGGTATATGTTTCATCTAAAGAAGAAGGTGAAAAATTTGAGCAGAGTGGAGGGTTCTATTGTCGCACAGAGCATCAATGAAGAAACCTCACATTTTGCCGAGTTCTACTTTCCATCACAAGTCAAAACAAAGAGTCGTAGAGCAGCTCGACATGATGACGGAGGCGTACTACCTTTTTATCCGGTCGATGTTCCTCATATATTCTTAGAGATTGGACGACTTAGTGGGAAAGGCAAAAAGCGAAGACTTTCATCACAGGAGCGAGAGCATTTGCATATGTATATTCTCACAAACTGCGAGGGAATTGAAGAATATGAGAGGTATTATATTGAACCATATTATTAATTACTTATTAGGTCCTTCCTTGTATATATTTATTAACGTGATGATCGCTTCAATGTCACAGCTTGTATATGGCTTATCAACGTTTTGCATTTCCGAACAAAACAGAGGACGAGCTAATCGAGCTCAAACAGGAAGAGTTCGGACGTTGGTTAAGAGAATATGTAAGTGTTTTAATTGCCTTGTTAAAACTTTAATATATAATGAATGGTTTATTTTACTCATTTTTCAATTTTTTGTGCAGGTGACGACAGAGAAGGCTAACGGACAAAGCTTTCCCACATGGTTAGAAGAAATTTTACGCTTTCCACTAGCAACCGTGCAGTCACATGTTATGTATAGCACACGGGGGTACGCTTTTAAGATTCTTCGGGATGATAGGAGTGCGACAACTTCAGATTACGGTGTATCTACTCAGTCCGGTGAT
>PKML01050270.1:13786-25923 GCA_002933935.1 Eutrema yunnanense
CGAACTCGCGGATATGGAACAAAGCTGACTTGTTCTGCTTGTGATGCTAGGATAAATGGCTCATACTTATTGTAACGTCGTGATTGGTTGACATCTACTGCCCCAAATTTGTTTTTACGGACGCCTCGATCAACTGTTGGATCGAACCAGTCGCATTTGAACAGAACGCATTTCAAACCTAAGCAACCAGGGTACTCAACTTCAATTATGTCTTGCAACACTCCATAAAAATCTATTTCGCCCCGCACACATACCCCGTAGTTGGCAGTAGCTCTTTGATTTCCGTATTTGAATGTATGAAATATATATCCGCGTGTGCAATACATGGGTGCACTCGTTATCTTCGATATGGGGCCTTTTATTAACTCATGGAACCAGAGTGGATATGCGGTATACTCAATTGTAAATTTCAGCCGTGAATCCACTCTGGTTCCATAAATTTACAATTTATGTAACTCTACCTCAGCCGTAACTGAGCCGTAACGTTATTACATTCTCTACACTACAGCTAAACAAATCAGCCGTAGAGTAATGACAATTCAGCCAGGAAATAGAGATATACCGGGGGGCTAGGGCTATTGACAGTCTCGTTTTGAACTTGTTTTTGTAAGCCATGAATACTGAAGTCATCATTTTGGCCATCTCCATCTAAACCCATCTAAACCCATAAATATTAATCACCTTTTAACCGGACGCTGACCAACAACACTCTCGTCGTCACTTATCATAATCATATCTACACACACACAATAGAGAATATCGATTTAGAATCTTAGCGTTTATATAAAAAAAAAACATACACACATATTCATACATTGCATAGCATTTATAAGTGATAACGTATCTTCTATATACCTTATTTAGAGCCTTTGTGACTCTTCTATATACCTTATTTAGAGCCTTCGTGACTTGGTCTTGTGGCCACTAGGAGAGAATCTAACTATTGGTTTAACCACGCGTCCAGCTAGCGTTTTATAAAACCCAACCTCTTCCTGCTTAGGTTGTTCCTGAAAATTCAACTCATTGAGTTGATCAACCAATACGTCCGGCTCATCCTCATCCTCATCCTCGTCCGGCTCATCCTCATCCTCATCCTCGTCCGGCTCATCCTCATCCTCATCCTCGTCCGGCTCATCAACACTCTAACTTGAATCTTATCAACACTCTAACTTGCCACATCATTTTTTTCCAACAAACCATTGTAAGTATTTCAACTTATGTTTAAATACATCAACAGTTGATAAAAGTACCATTGCATGTAGTCTTAGTGTATCACCACAATTAAGTTGGAAAATATCATTCAAATCCATTAGCAATATCATTTCCATATATTAATATATTCTTCATACAATGGTAGGATTTCCTACGTGATAGCAATTTTGATTATTAGCATTTATTTCAAAATTTATTCAAATTTGGTTAGTTATTATTACTACCTTCAAAAAGGTATGAAAATCCATAACAATAATTTGGATATTACGATCGACAAAATTGCCTAATTAGTTGCAGAAGTGATCAACAAAATTGAGGTATGATATTAAGATAACTAACAATCATATTTTCTGGATTTATTATTGATGAAACAAATATACGATTAATAAGTATATATGAGTAATCATTAGCACTCATTTTTCTAAATTTACAAAAGATTTGATGTTCGAACATAAATTATTCCTTCAAATTTTCGTAATTTCCAAGCATGTTAATTTGATTAACCTGTATAAATAATAATACATTACATTTATAAGACGGGAGAATAGATAGTAGAACAAGGTCTCACGAAGACCGTATCCAAGTGGTGTGCGAGGGAGCAAGTACTTTGGATCAATATGTATCATATTCACAGCAAACTCAACAAACCCAGGACGGATCTCGCCAGTAGGCAATTTTGGTTTCCGAAGATGAAGCCTTCTTTGCGGATCATGAACTATGAGCGGACCAATAGACGGTCTGAAATCACAAAATAAATTTATTAGGAAAGGATTATAGATGAAAGCATCTAACAAAATTTGCAATACAGAGAAAAGAGTGAAACAAAAATTATTACTTCAGTTTCTCAAGGAAAATGACATCAAAACGGCCTTCAACTGTTCTGTCAAACGCAGACGCAAGCCTGTAAATGCCATCTTTTTTTTGTTAATGTTCCCCTTTTTGTCGTAAGTCTTCAACTTCTCAACACTGTCGTAATTCTGACAAACAACTGCAAACATTGAACGAGTTCCCAAATAATCCGACAAAACCATGCTTTGAAAATTTTGTAACATAAACAGTGAGATGGGACTTTAAGGTAATCTGAAGAAATGACAGTGAGAGATGGAACTAACTGGCGGAGGTTTTCACAATTGACCTTCCCGAGTTCCGCTACAACGCCAACGACACATTTCGGGTACCATTGAGGTTCTATGATTCGCTGTACAAGTGCGGATCATGCGTTACAAGTGCGGATCATGCGGTACAAGTGTGGATCATGTGGATCATGCGGTACAAGTGCGGATCAAGCATATATGGCTCTCTAAAATATATATTTGGATGGTAAAAGCGGATAACAACCGGTCCAAAATAGTGTGCATATATATAATAATGGTGTGGATATTAAAAATTAAAAATTTCCAATTAATGGAGAGAAATTTAATATAAATGATTCGCTGTACAAGTTCGGATCATGCGGTACAAGTGTGGATCATGTGGTACAAGTGCGGATCAAGCGGATCATGCGTTACAAGTGCGAATCAAGCATATATGGCTGTCTAAAATATATATTTGAATGGTAAAAGCGGATAACAAACGGTTCATAATAGTGTGCATATATATAATAATTTATATTAAATTTATCTCCATTAATTGCAAAATTTTCATTTTTAATATCCACATCACGCAAGAGGAGCCCATGCTTTGCTTTTCACGGTGTTGAATCTTATCAACACTCTAACTTGCCACATCATTTTTTTTCAACAAACCATTGTAAGTATTTTAACTGATGTTAAAATATATCAACAGTTGATAAAAGTACCATTGCACGTAGTATATACTCCATATGTATCAAATTGATATATTTTTTAGAATTTTCACTGAAAACAAAATTTAATACTTGATTATAAATGTATTGTTACTAAACAATTTCTCATAATTGTAAACTAGTAGTAATTTAATAAATTCAATTAATATTTATTAAAATTTACAATTCATCATCATTAATTAATAAAAAAATATGCATATAGAACACGTGAATAACCTAACTTGAATCTTATCAACACTCTAATTTGCCACATCATTTTTTCCAACAAACCATTGTAAGTATTTCAACTTATGTTTAAATACATCAACAGTTGATAAAAGTGTCATTGCATGTAGTCTTAGTGTATCACCACAATTTAAGTTGGAAAATATCATTCAAATCCATTAGCAATCCGCTTTTACCATTCAAATATATATGTTAGAGAGCCATATATGCTTGATCTGCACTTGTACTGCATGATCCGCACTTGTACCGCATGATCCGCTTGATCCGCACTTGTACCGCATGATCCGCACTTGTACCGCATGATCCGCATTTGTACATCGATTCATAGAACCTCAATGGTACCCGAAATGTGTCGTTGGCGTTGTAGCGGATCTCGGGAAGGTCAATTGTGAAAACCTCCGCTAGTTAGTTCCATCTCTCACTGTCATTTCTTCAGATTACCTTAAAGTCTCTTCTCACTATTTACGTTACAAAATTTTCAAAGCAGGGTTTTGTCGGATTATTTGGGAGCTCCTCCGCTAGTTAGTTCCATCTCTCACTGTCATTTCTTCAGATTACCTTAAAGTCTCTTCTCACTATTTATGTTACAAAATTTTCAAAGCAGGGTTTTGTCGGATTATTTGGGAGCTCCTCCGCTAGTTAGTTCCATCTCTCACTGTCATTTCTTCAGATTACCTTAAAGTCTCTTCTCACTATTTATGTTACAAAATTTTCAAAGCAGGGTTTTGTCGGATTATTTGGGAGCTCGTTCAATGTTGGCAGTTGTTTGCCAGAATTACGACAGTGTTGAGAAGTTGAAGACTTACGACAAGAAGGGGAACATTAACAAAAAAAGATGGCATTTACAGGCTTGCGTCTGCGTTTGACAGAACAGTTGAAGGCCGTTTTGAAGTCATTTTCCTTGAGAAACTGAAGTAATAATTTTTGTTTCACTCTTTTCTCTGTATTGCAAATTTTGTTAGATGCTTTCATCTATAATCCTTTCCTAATAAATTTATTTGGTGATTTCAGACCGTCTATTGGTCCGCTCATAGTTCATGATCCGCAAAGAAGGCTTCATCTTCGGAATCCAAAATTGCCTACTGGCGAGATCCGTCCTGGGTTTGTTGACTTTGCTGTGAATATGATACATATTGATCCAAAGTACTTGCTCCCTCACACACCACTTGGATACGGTCTTCGTGAGACCTTGTTCTACTATCTATTCTCCCGTCTTCAAGTTTACCAAAAAAAGTCCATATGTTCGATGTCATATCATCCATAACTGAGAGTGCAATATCTTTGGATGGGGGAATCATCAGATCAGCAGAGATCTTCACGCTTGGAAGCCGGTAAGATTCTCACAACTTTATATACTTGAAAACTTTTTTTCATCTTTGTGTTACTCTCTTTTCTTCTTGCTGCTTTCCTCTGTTCTGACCAATGCAAATTTCAGTGATGTAAAAAACGTGAGATTTGCAATGATGAACCATAATGATATAATGAACCAGTTGACATAGCTGAAAAACTCTAAGCATGATGCGCTGGAGGAAATAGAGGAAGTGCAACGGGATGTTAAAGAAAATAGAAAAGAGTTTCATAGATCCTTTTGTCCTCAGAGGGTGATGTAGATGACATAACAATTCATGACCATGAAGGTATATAATAATTTATATTAATTTCCTCTCCATTAATTGGAAAATTTTCATCTTTAATATCCACATCACGCAAGAGGAGCCCATGCTTTGCTTTTCACGGTGTTGAATCTTATCAACACTCCAATTTGCCACATCATTTTTTTTCCAACAAACCATTGTAAGTATTTTAACTGAAGTTAAAATATATCTATAGTTGATAAAAGTACCATTGCACGTAGTCTTAGGGAAACCACTTATTGAAAATTTATGGAGCCCGTCCCTCCAGATTTTGAGGAAGGTTATGTAGTGGAGGCGGCTCAGAGAGATGGGTGGTGGACTGGTGTGTTTCTTAAGAAGATAAACGATGACAAACATTTGGTTTATTTTGATTCACAACCAGATCTAGACTACTATAAGAGAATGCAACTCTATGAACTCTCTGATTGTCGTCGGTTTCTGATTCTGAGTCTATAATTCACGTCTTCGTCCTTTCTTCTCGCCTTTTAGCTCCAATAATCAATCAATTAATCAAAAGTTTGATACTTCAGCGTTACCGGGATTGGAAACAGTGATTCTTGTGTGGTAGGAACCTGGCGTTCTTTATTCATTTGAACAACATCTTATGTTGCTTTTCTAAGACCTGTTCGTCTCTATTCCATTGTTCAGTTTTGATTTACAGCGTCTGTGTTTTTCTTATTCGTGTGGTGTGATTAATATTTCCCCTTTATTACTTGTTTTTCAGCATTTGGGGTCACTCAACGATTTGTGTACAATCACTATGTGAGTTCACCCATCGATTCGTTTGTGGTTTCTTTTCTTGTTTTGGTGTAATTCTGTGCCGATGTTTGCTGAGTTGTGCTTTATAGGTTCATCACAAGTTATTCTTCTTTGTAGTTAGTTAGAAGAGAATGTTGAAATATCTGATTGTTGAAATATCCTTACAGGAGAATGTCTACATACCCCCAGACGTACTTTCATTTTGCCATGGGGTCTGCCAGACTGCCACTGTGGTAATCGAACCAATTTTGTAATTGAGAACGGCAAGCTGCTTTTTCGGTGCCGGCAGAATAATTGCAAAGATGTCGTGTGGTCTGGAAACCACGGTATTTATTTTGCGGAACTCATGTGTCTCAAGTGTAACATACCAACAACCCTGCGGCTTAGTGAGACAAGAAAAAATCCTGGCAAACTCTTCTATAAGTGTTTGAATTGCGATTTCTTCAGATGGTGGCACAGACCCTTGCAGAGGATGGGNTTGAAATATCCTTACAGGAGAATATCTACATACCCCCCAGACGTACTTTCATTTTGCCATGGGGTCTGCCACTGTGGTAATCGAACCAATTTTGTAATTGAGAACGGCAGGCTGCTTTTTCGGTGCCGGCAGAATAATTGCAAAGATGTCGTGTGGTCTGGAAACCACGGTATTTATTTTGCGGAACTCATGTGTCTCAAGTGTAACATACCAACAACCCTGCGGCTTAGTGAGACAAGAAAAAATCCTGGCAAACTCTTCTATAAGTGTTTGAATTGCGATTTCTTCAGATGGTGGCACAGACCCTTGCAGAGGATGGGTTATGACGAGGATAGAGTCCTCAACGTGGATACAGATCTCGTGAGTTCGTCTGCTCCGGGCTCTGCTTCGAGCTCTTCTTCTGCGAGTTCATCTTCTACAAGGGACATCGCACTTGTAGGAGAAGTGTTGTGTACTGTGGGTTCGATGATGAAGAGATTAAGTTTGGAAAAAGAGTAACTTTTTCGTTTCGTTTTTGCCATATCTGGTGTTGTTTGTTTTGCATGCAATCTTTACACAAAATACTCTACATTAATGATTATCAAAAAAAAAAAAAGTTAATGACTTGAGTTGTACCCTTTGAATAGTTAATAATAAGGTTGATATGGCATTAGCATTAAAATCTAGACTATCATTAAGGTTCTTTCAGCTATAGCCGAACTAAAGCTATCATTGAAAAATGTTCTTCCAAATCTATATGGAATTAGCGTTAAAATTTCACTACACCATAATTAAAACTTGATCACTCTTCACGTTTCTTCTTCAATCCCTTCTCTTCTCTTCTCTTCACGTTTCTTCTTCAATGGATTATGTAATTTACTTTGCTATTTTTTTTTGTTTGATAATAGCTATTTGTCTTTCTATGATATTTTTGATCATAGTAGTATTTAAGCTTCGATCTCTGCCGTCCTCTCTGTCTTCGCCGTCTTCTCCGGCGGTGTTCACCACTCCCTCAATCAGGTAAATTTATATGGTTTATTATATATTCACAACCTTTTGAAGGACATCTCTATTGTGAATATTCAGAAGGATATCGAAGCTTGGGCATCTATACTTCCTTTCTTTCAATTAGTTTTATAAAACGATACTTTAATCAAGTTGCTCATATATTAACTAAGCAAAGACTATGATTCATAAAACATTGAGTTTCTTAAAACATTATACCATGATTCCTTTTCATAATACATATTATAGATAAAAAAAACAAAAAATCTCAAATCTTAAGGCAACATGCTAACGGTAAAATGTTTTCTTGTATATTGAGCAAGACGCCCGTAAGATATCACGGGAAACTCGTCCAATTACAATGTTCCACCGGATGCAAGAGATTACTCCAGCCGAGATACTGAAGCGGTTGAACATTCGAGAGCTTGGTGATGAAGTATAGTCGCCAAAGATTGAACGGTTCATTGTTTTAGTTTTACCAATATAAAATATACAATAGTCTTCTTCCTCAACTTCTTCAATCTTGACGGTTCCTTTTTCCTCGGGGGTCTACCTGCAGCACCAAATACGCCGCAACAAAGAAAAAAAAATCATTCCAAAACCAAACTGTTGAGATTACATTTAAGCAAGATCACGCAAATCCTAATTGCTCATAACTCTGAATAATTAGGAGTTCAGTTCTAATGCATCAATATTCTGTCCAAACTACATTTCAGGACAAGAGGAGTTCAATTCTAATGCATCAAGACGAGCCAATAAATGTTGGGGCTAAGTTTTCAAACTACATTTCAGGACAAGAGGAGTTCAATTCTAATGCATCAAGACGAGCCAATAAATGTTGGGGATAAGTTTTCAAAAGAAACAGTGTTTGTGAGAAACTACCTTACGACCACTAGGACAGAATCTTGTTGGCTTTACTATGATGCGTCCACTTCTGCTCTTGGGTATATTCAGTGCATTCTCAGGCTGATCTATTGTTGTTTCATTGGGTGCACTGCTGGATGATGTGTTAACATCCTGAAAATGCAATGACTGTAGCTCTGAGATACTTACGTCAACCAATTGGGCAAACCTATCTTGCAGCTCGAGGTCATTACCCACACTTCTGTCCAGGTCATCACCCACATTTCTGTCCAGCGTCTCATCAAAATCATATTCTTGGCGAATCTCTTCAAACTCATATTCTTGGCGCATCTCTTCAAACTCATCTTCTTCGGAATAAATTCTCATATTTTTCAGAGAAATGAATTCATCAGCTTCTTCCAACATAATGGCTTCCCTATTCCAATCAATCTCAGTTACTCTGTAACCTCTATTCACCAAGGTTATCACTGTAACAAGATGATCATCTTCTTCGTTGATCAAGGCAGATAAGCACTCATCATAATTGAAACCTCTAAGCACACATGTTACTTCAGCATCTTTTACTCTTTCAATAGCCCTAATTGCAGCAAAAGTAGGTTGTTGAGTACTTAAATACCTTTCACAAATAAACCCGTCTGAAGGGTTGTCCAATCGAGCAAATGCTGCTTCCAAATTTGGCACTGAAGCCAAAAGCCACAACTGTAGCGCCAAAGGAAATCCTTTTAGTTCATATCTTCCCTTTTCCAATGCATCACGAGAAATTTCTTTTACAGCTTCTATCAGAATGTCGAAAGAAATTTTTTCCCAAGAATAACTTTTTATATTACTCTTCGCTATTTCCACATATTTTTTTGGAAACTTCTTTTTAGACAACCCATATGGCACCAGGAAGATACTCTCAATAAGTACCAACATTGATAGCCTCAGTTTTCCTTCANGACACTTTGGCTTGCTCAAATTTCTTAAGGTTTCGTGTTGATTACTGTGTCGTCGATACAAAGGCTTGTTCAAATTGTTCCTAGTTGTAACAAATTCACATTCAAGCTTAGAAAGCATTCTTCACCTCATTACCTAAGCAGAAGATGATGATAGTATAAATACCCAGAATAACCATCCATACAAAGATTACACCTATATGGGGCATTCAGTTTCCTTGCACCATGGAAATGAGACTAACAAGTATTCCCTATATTTCTAAATGATTTTGTTTTGTTGTGTATGTTAGCTGGAGTTCCATGATGGAGATCTAATTAATGCAATGTTGCAACTGTAGATTTTAGAGAGTAAGAGTAGATTTGAGTGATCAGATCTTAGAACAGATTGAAGAACAAGAGAGAAATAGATAAGAATGAGATTAGAGAGTTTAGAGAGAGAGAGAGTTTTTTGTGCTTAATCTTATCTCTTCTCTTTCAATAAACATAGCCACATACATATAACTTAATTACAAGAAAGAAAGAGGCAAAACAGTGCCTAAACCAATCTTAACCACAAGAAATCTGTTTTTTTTACTGTTCACCTGTGTGATTAGTTTCTGATGAATCAGTGTCGTCGACACACTCCTCAACACACCCGTGTGATTAGTTTCTGATGAATCAATGTCGTCGACACACTCCTCAACACACTAGCTTCTGATTTCACTGTTCACCCGTGTGTACTGTTCATCCGATGGTAAACTAAGCTCTTTAAGCTTCAATCTAACAATTATAGAACTTATGTAGCTGATGAGGTATGGGACCTTGAAGATCATATCTTTTGTCAAACCCTTATGTCTTGTTTCACCATCCACCTGTCACAAAATGGATTCAGTTTGGTCTTTGCAGATTCTTAAGAAGGGATATAAGTGACAACAGGACAAGAACAAGAGGGGGACAAACCTTCAGCCAAAGTTATAGATTATCGGGTTCATGCACCATCGCCTTTGGTAGCAGAAACAAGGCAAGAAATTTGATAATTACTACTTAAATACCATCATATTATATAGAAAACTTATAACAAACATCAAACTCGTTTAACTTAGTCACAAATTAACCAGTATAGGTAAAAAAAACATTATGAATTAAAAATTTAGAAACTCTCAATCTAACCGTACAGATAAAAACATGATATCCAACTTCATATGTCGAACATAGACAAAAATCTTGTTTTCTTTGTTATTTGCACAATGCAATATATAACTCGATATTGAGCCCGTAAACCGTAAACTCTTACCTACATGGTGTTTAGATCCAAATTTTTCTCATACTCACTCATTTGGACTAACTTTTATGTAATTTAAATTTATATACATCTACAATGATTATGTTTAATTTATGTATCAAAAATTTGTATGAAATTTTTTTAACTATTTTTTAAATTTAAATTTTCATATTAAATACAATTCAGACTTCTCGGAGAAGTCTGAGAAACCGCAAACTTTTGTTTAGATCCAAATTCATCTCCAATGATTCAATTTGATTAAATTTTATGTTCTTTNTTTTGCAGAAGACAAAGATAAGCGGTTCTGAACCCTTCAGAATCATGATTTACCATTCTCAACGCTTCAGAATTCAATGATAAGCGGTTATGAACCCTTCAGAATTCAAAGATAAGTGGTTCTGAACCCTACAGAAGACAAAGATAAGCCCTTCAGAAAAAATAGATAAACGGTTATGAGAATACAAAGATGGTTAGAACATTATTCTATAGGGTTCAGAATACTAAGATAAGCGGCCAAACCAACCTCAGTTTGGCGGAAATCATATTTCTTTTATTTTGCACTTGCTTTTTAATTAATAAAACAATGAAAAATGTAAGCGTAATAGATTTGTGTGTCTTATTATTTCTAGAATACCCATGAAACTCCCTGAGGTGTGACATATATTTCTATAATACCCATCAAACTCCGTGTGGTTCCATGACTTGAAGAAAGGTTTGGATATTTAAATTATAAATTAAATATATAATTTGGGAAAATAATTATTCCTAGAATACCCATAAAACTCCGTGTGGTAGGACATATATTCCTAGAATACCTATAAAACTCCGTGTGGTTCCATGACTTTAAGAAAGGTTCGTATATTTAAATTATAAATTAAATAAATAATTTATAAAAAAAAGCTATTTAATTTTCCTTGACCGGGGGAATTTGGCACCAATCGTGACCATTTTATCCCATGTATTTACCCTTTTGCTAGATTTGGAATCTTATCCTTGGTATACCTTGCTCTCATGATTTTATTCCATGTGATATAGAACTGGTCGGTAAGGATTTTAACTTTAGATTGTTAATGTTGTAGATAATTTAATGTTGGTAAGTAAAAAAAGTCACATCAAAAATTCTACTATTTTCCTAAATAAATCACTTTTTAAATAGAAACATCTCCTCTGTTTTTTCTTAGTTTTGATGAATCTAATTTTTTTTGTTGATTTAAAATTTGTTACACGTTTCTTGAAATTGTTCCACTAAACACCGGAAACGTTTTCGGAGCAGAAAATAAGGGTCCAATTCCGAAATGAGAATCGATAATCCATAGAACGCTGGACAAATCCAAGAAAGAATCAATCTATGATCGATCTCCCAACAACAACAACGTTCTTCATAGGTGTCACAGCACGCCGTCCTCTCCCGTCTTAGCACAGTAAAGAAACTCCATTATCGTTGATCTCATGGTCGAGAATCTCGCTGCGGACCACTAACTACAGACAAATTCGGGAGACACACCATAAGGTGCAGGATGAATTTCGAGGTTCTCAAGTTTGCTCTTTAGTCTGTCCACCTGTGATAATCAAGCATCTGCTTTTTGTGTACTAGTTTTTGTACATTTTAGTGTATTCTAAAATGGCCCAAACATTTCGGTTGGACAACTCTCTTTTTCATGATATTTTTGGTCTTGTCCGTTGTCTAAGGTGCCAAACATGTTTTGTTAAATCAAAAACCATGCTACTTTTCGTTGTTCCTAAGAGTTTTACTTTATTATCATGTTCTTGTTCATTGAGGTTATAGTTTTTTTATTGTGTTAAAGTATTGTCCAAAAGCATCAACCGTATAAAGCTCCCATTGAAAATTGCTGATTCTGTTCTAAGTTACATTACATTTAGTTTTGTGGTTCAAATTTACGTGATTCTATTCTTATGTTTGCCTTTGAATATTTGTCTCTGGAATTTATTTGGCAAAGTTTGAACCCAAAAAAAAAAAAAA
>PKML01050279.1:0-29160 GCA_002933935.1 Eutrema yunnanense
GGGTCCCTAATTATCTCCGAATCTCAAAAAATTTGAGATCTCATAGTGTTGTCAACCGATTTAAAGAGAATAAAATACTTTATTAAATTAATTGTTATAAAATAATTAAAGATGCAAAAAAACCTTTAAACTAGTTTATTTAAAATTAATATTGTGGTTTATTGTGGTTAGGTATTTTAGAAATAGACATAAAATTAATATTGAGTTTGTTTTGAGTCGTTTTTGTTTTTATTTTTCGTTCGTTTTATGTTTGTGTCAGGATAAACAAGGAGCAAACTCGAAACCGCCTGAGTGTCGATCGATACCTTTCAGTATCGATCGATACCCTACGCGATTGAGAAAGGTTCATGTCGATTTAAGCTTGTATCGATCGATACCAGGTTGTGTGTCGATCGATACTCAACGTTCCAGCAAGGTAACTTCTTGTTTTTCCCAATTTTATTCTGTTATTTTGTTTTATTTCACTGACTCTAGGCTAGATAACACTGGGGACAGTGTTGTTCAAGTTTGGGGGAGGTGTCTGCTGACATTGTTTTTGTTTTTCTTAGAGTCATAAAATAAAAAAAAATTGTCGTTTTATTGAGTCAAAACTTGTTGGAGATGATGATCATGTGCTTGAATTGTTGCTTTGATTTGGTTTTTGAGTGCACAGTGTTACATGATCAGTTCTAGATCGACTAATGAAAAATCCAAAGACTGACCAGTTGACTAGAAAACATACATGTCTCCAGCAGAGTTCTTCTGAAGCCTGAGCCAAATTTTTGCACTTCGTCAATGTGGTTAGTGTTCATAGAGCTTGATTCATCATTCATATCTGATAAAGGAACCCATGTGTTTAAAATTATGGTATCTCTCTCCCCTGTTATAAGTTGGTAAATAAGAGCATAGAAGATTGAAATGATTTTCTTCTGAGTAGAGGGTTAGGAAAATTTCCAGCGATCCCATTATTCTACTTAAGAGGGAATGATCACACAAAGGATTGGAAGCGAGGCTAGGATTTTCCTATGATGCCATTATTCGCCTACATCCTTTGATACATAGAAAGGGAAGAACCGGGGATTTGGTGGTAAACACCATCAATACTCGCGTCTCATACTTTGATGTGTATATGCAAAGCTGAAAAATAAAAATAAAGAACATAATAAGAAATAAGTCTGGGGGAGAGAAATTAATACCAAAAAGTGTGAAAAATGGTGGTTCCTTGTCATGATATTGTCTGGTAAAGAGTCTAGAAGGTTCTTGAACATTAGCTGCAGCGATGAAACTGGCGATGATGGTTTTACTTGAACAATGCTGTGGGATAATGTGTGGAGTCTGGGAAAGCTGCGAATGTCTACGGAGAAGTACATGGTGGTTAGATCAAAAGCTGATCTAGTGACATTTGGGTGCTTGGGAAAAGGATCTCTGCGATGGTTCATGAACAGGTGAGTCTCCGCGTTTTCAAACCTCTTTCTCTGTTTAGTCTTCTATTTGCTTGAGGGCAAGCAAAGGCTAAGTCTGGGGGAGTTGATATATCATGGTTTTTACCTTGTTTAAGCCATGATATAAGTCTTTTTTATAGAGATTTTATAGTATTTTGGAG
The DNA here is from genome assembly GCA_002933935.1 of Eutrema yunnanense. Lineage (NCBI taxonomy): Eukaryota > Viridiplantae > Streptophyta > Magnoliopsida > Brassicales > Brassicaceae > Eutrema > Eutrema yunnanense. The sequence continues at coordinate 1,583 of PKML01050279.1, forward strand.
TCTTTTAGAATCTTTTACAGGTCTTAGCACATTTTGGAGTATTATTGGAGATATTGGAGTTCTATGGAGCATTCTGGAGCGAAAGTGAAGTCTGATGACTAAGTGCCCGATCTGAGCGACAAGCATCGATCGATACCCCCTGGTATCGATCGACACCCGTCGAGAAATCATGGGCCGCGACTTTTTATGAAGTTTTGAAGAATTGCAAAAGTGCCCAGAAGACTTTGATATCTACGAGAAGGCCCAAAACGTGTATTAGCTATATAATTAGGTTTTCAGCCATCTGTTTAGGCTATGCTTTTTATACTTTGATTTTACTTTGGTTTTAGAGAGACAAGTCTGAATCTCCCTTCGTCCGAGATCAGATCTCAAAACCTTTGTTATTATTTTATTGATGATTTATTCGAACATGTCTATTGATTCAATTGCCATGTCTGAGTAGATCCACTTTAGGTTTAGGGTTTTCTCATAAAGGATTTCTTTGAATGCTAGGTTAATTATATGTTTAGGATTCACCATCTGCATTAGTTTTTCGCCTTAGGTTGTGTTCAAAGCTAATTCTAGGTTGACGAATCTGGAACTTAGATCTTAGGATAATTGATTAGGCACGAGAGTGCGATTAATTACCTGATAGAACCTTAGGTGAGCAAATTGATTATTCGCAAAGAGATTTGGTTTAATTAATTTGTGAACATATCAAACCTGATATTAAAGCTGATTTAGACTTTAGGATTCGCAAAGAGATTTGGAATTCCTAGGATTTAGATTTAGATAGTTTTCGCAACGAGAGTTGGTTAGCTATACTTTAGTGATTTGAGATCAAGAATCGTGCGTAATCTGAATCATGTTAGTTAATTTAGTTGCATTCATTGATTTCCTGAGATAAACCCTGGGCCTATATTCTCTCTATTGATTTACAACACTTTTAATTTACGTAATTGTTTTAGTTTACATCTTTTGATTTAGCTTATTTTGGATCTATATAATCTATTGTGTGATAACTGAGTCTTTGTGGTTCGACCCCTACCTATACAACAACAACCGCTTTAGTATATGTTAGGGTATTAATTTGAGCGTATCAGTTATTTCATCTACCAAAAACAAATGAATTCTCGTAGGGATTAGCTCACAAATTATTAAATAATTTTGCAAATTTTAGTTATCTTGGTTTAATACATAGTCGCATCCTACATAAATATGTAAACTAGATCATAGATGTTTGGGTCCCTAATTATCTCTGAATCTTCAAAAATTTGAGATCTCATAGTGTTGTCAACCGATTTAAAACGAATAAAAAACTTTATTAAATTACTTGTTATAAAATAATTAAAGATGCCAAAAAACCTTTAAACTAGTTTACTTAACATTAATATTGAGGTTGATTGTGGTTTGGTATTTTACAAATAGACAGAGGATGATTAGTTTCATAAGTTATTGCATTTACCAAAAATAATTGAATTCTCGTAGGGGTTGTTAGCTCACAAATTAAGAAATAATTTTGAAAATTTTAGTTATCTAGTTTTAATATATATTCGCATCCTACATGAATTTTGAAACTAGATCATAGATGTTTGGGTCCCTAATTATCCCCGAATCTCCAAAACTTGAGATCTCATAGTGTTGTCAACCGATTTAAAACAAATAAAAAAACATTTTTAAATTACTTGTTATAAAATAATTAAAAATGTCAAAAAAACTTTAAACTAGTTTACTTAACATTAATAGTGAGGTTTATTGTTGTTAGGTATTTTAGAAATAGACATATGATGATTAGTTTCATAAGTTATTGCATTTACCAAAATTAAATGAATTCTCGAAGGGGGTTAGCTCACAAATTATGAAATAATTTTGACAATTTTATTTATCTTGTTTTAATACATAGTCATATCCTACATGAATATTGAAACTAGATCATAGATGTTTGGGTCACTAATTGTCCCCGAATCTCCAAAAAATTGAGATCTTATAGTGTTGTCAACCGATATAAAGCAAATAAAAAACATTATTAAATTACTTGTTATAAAATAATTAAAGATGCCAAAAAACATTTAAACTAGTTTACTTAACATTAATATTGAGGTTTATTGTGGTTAGGTATTTTAGAATTAGACATAAGATTATTAGTTTCATAAGTTATTGCATTTACCAAAAACAAATGAATTCTCGTAGAGGTTAGCTCATAAATTAATTTTGAAAATTTTAGATATCTTGTTTTAATATATAGTCGCATCCTACATGAATATTGAAATTAGATCATAGATGTTTGGATCCTTAATTGTCCATGAATCTCCAAAAAATCGAGATTCATAGTGTAATCAACCGATTTAAACCGAATAAATGTTTTTATTAAATTACTTGATAGAATATAATTAATAATGGCAAAAAACCTTTAAACTAGTTTACTTAACGTTAATAGATAGGTTGATTGTAGTTTGGTGTTTTAGAAATAGACATAGGATGATTAGTTTCTTAAGTTATTGCATTTACCAAAAACAAATGAATTCTCGTAGGGGGTTAGCTCACAAATTATGAAATAATTTTGAAAATTTTAGTTATCTTTGTTTTAATTCATAATCGCATCCTACAAGAATACATGAACTATATCGTAGATGTTTGGATCCCTAATTGTCCCTGAATCTCCAAAAAATCGAGATCTCAGAGTGTAGTCAACCAATTTAAAACGAATAATTTTTTTATTATTAAATTACTTGTTATAATACTATTAATAATGCCAAAAACACCCTTTAAACTAATTTACTTAACATTAATAGAGAAGTTGATTGTGGTTATGTATTTTAGAAATAGACATAGGATGATTAGTTTCATAAGTTATTGCATTTATAAAAAACAAATGAATTCTCGTTGGGGTTAGCTTACAAATTATGAAATAATTTTGAAAATTTTAGTTATCTTGTTCTAATACATAGTCGCATCCTACATGAATATTGAAACTAGATCATAGATGTTTGAGTCCCTAATTGTCCTCGAATCTCCAAAAAATCGAGATCTGATAGTGTAGTCAACCGATTAAAAGCGAATAAAAAATGTATTAAATTACTTGTTATAAAATAATTAAAAATGTCAAAAAACCTTTTAACTAGTTTACTTAACATTAATAGTGAGGTTTATTATGGTTAGGTATTTTAAAAATAGACATAGGATGATTAGTTTCATAAGTTATTGTATTTACCGAAAAAATGAATTCTCATAGGTGTTAGCTCACAAATTATGAAATAATTTTGAAAATTTTAGTTATCTTGTTTTAATACATAATCGCATCCAACATGAATATTGAAATTAGGTCACAGATGTTTGGGTCCCTAATTGTCCCCGAATCTCCAAAAAATTGAGATCTCTTAGTGTTGTCAACCGATTTAAAACGAATAAAAAACTTTATTAAATTACTTGTTATAAAATAATTAAAGATGCCAAAAAATCTGTAAAATAGTTTAGTTAACATTAATAGATAAGTTTATTGAAGTTGTGTATTTTAGATATAGACATAGGATGATTAGTTTTATAAGTTATTGCATTTACCAAAAACAAATGAATTCTCGTAGGAGGTTAGCTCACACATTATGAAATAATTTTGAAAATTTTAGTTATCTTGTTTTAATACATAGTTTCATCATACATAAATATTGAAACTAGATCATAGATGCTTGGGTCCTTAATTATCACCGAATCTCCAAAAAATTGAGACCTCATAGTGTAGTCAACCTATTTAAATCGAATAAAAAACTTTATTAAATTACATGTAATAAATTAATTAAAGATGCCAAAAAACCTTTAAACTAGTTTACTTAACATTAATAGAGAGGTTGATTGTGGTTAGGTATTTTAGAAATAAACATAGGATGATTAGTTTCATAAGTTATCGCATTTACCAAAAACAAATGAATTCTCGTATGGGTTAGCTCACAAATTATGAAATAATTTTGAAAATTTTAGTTATCTTGTTTTAATACATAACCGCATCCTACAAGAATACAAGAACTAGATCGTAGATGTTTGGGTCCCTAATTGTCCCCAGATCTCCAAAAACTCGAGATCTCAGAGTGTAGTGATCCGATTTAAAGCGAATATTGTTTTTTATTAAATTACTTGTTATAATACAATTAATAAATGGCAAAAAACCTTTAAACTAGTTTACTAACATTAATAGAGAGGTTGATTGTGGTTAGGTATTTTAGAAATAGACATAGGATGATTAGTTTAATAAGTTATTGCATTTACCAAAAACAAATGAATTCTCGTAGGGATTAGCTCACAAATTATGAAATAATTTTGAAAATTTTAGTTATCTTTTTTTTAATACATAATCGCATCCTACATGAATATTGAAACTAGATTATAGATGTTTGGGTCCCTAATTATCCCCAAATCTCCAAATAATTGAGATCTCATAGTGTTGTCATCCGATTTAAAGCGAATATTTTTTTTTATTAAATTTCTTGTTATAATACCATTAATAATGGCAAAAAAACATTTAAACTAGTTTACTAACATTAATAGAGAGGTTGATTGTGGTTAGGTATTTTAGAAATAGACATAAGATGATTAGTTTAATAAGTTATTGCATTTACCAAAAACAAATGAATTCTCGTAGGGGGTTAGCTCACAAATTATGAAATAATTTTGAAAATTTTAGTTATATTGTTTTAATACATAATCGCATCCTACAAGAATACATGAACTAGATCGTAGATGTTTGGGTCCCTAATTATCCCCGAATCTCCAAAAAATCGAGATCTCGGAGTGTAGTCAACCAATTTAAAGCGAATAATTTTTTTTATTAAATTACTTGTTATAATACTATTAATAATGCCAAAAACACCCTTTAAACTAATTTACTTAACATTAATAGAGAGGTTGATTGTGGTTAGGTATTTTAGAAATAGACATAGGATGATTAGTTTCATAAGTTATTGCATTTACCAAAAACAAATGAATTCTCGTATGGGTTAGATCACAAATTATGAAATAATTTTGAAAATTTTAGTTATCTTGTTCTAATACATAATCGCATCTTACATGAATATTGAATCAAGATCATAGATGTTTGAGTCTCTAATCTCCAAAAACTCGAGATCTCATAGTTTTGTCAACCGATTTAAAGCGAATAAAAAACTTTATTAAATTACTTGTTATAAAATAATTAAAGATGCCAAAAAAATATTTAAACTGGTTTAATTAACATTAATAGAGAGGTTTATTGAGGTTAGGTATTATTAGAAATAGGCATAGGATGATTAGTTTAAGAAGTTATTGCATTTACCGAAAAAATGAATTCACGTAGGGGTTAGCTCACAAATTATGAAATAATTTTGAAAATTTTAGTTATCTAGTTTTAATACATATTCGCATCCTACATGAATACATGAACTATATCGTAGATGTTTGGGTCCCTAATTATCCACGAATCTCCAAAAAAATTAGATCTCATAGTGTTGTCAACCAATTTAAAGGGAATAAAAAACTTTATTAAATTACTTGTTATAAAATAATTAAAGATGCCAAAAAACCTTTAAACTGATTTAGTTAAAATTAATAGAGAGGTTTATTGAGGTTAGGTATTATTAGAGATAGACATAGGATGATTAGTTTAAGAAATTATTGCATTTACCGAAAAAATGAATTCACGTAGGTAACTCACAAATTATGAAATAATTTTGAAAATTTTAGTTATCTCGTTTTAATACATATTCGCATCCTACATGAATAAAGGAACTAGATCGTAGATGTTTGGGGTTCATAATTGTCCCCGAATCTACAAAAAAAAATTAGATCTCATAGTGTCTACAACCGATTTAAAACGAATAAAAAACTTTATTAAATTACTTGTTATAAAATAACTGAAGATGCTAAAAAACCTTTAAACTGTTTTAGTTAACATTAATAGAAAGGTTTATTATGGTTAGGTACTTTAGAAATAGACATAGCATTATTAGTTTCATAAGTTATTGCATTTACCAAAAAAAACGAATTCTCGTAGGGGTTTAGCTCACAAATTATGAAATAAATTTGAAAATTTTAGTCATCTTGTTTTAATACATAGTCGCATCCTACATGAATATTGAAACTAGATCCTAGATTTTTGGGTCCCTAATTGTCTCCGAATCTCCAAAAAAATTAGATCTCATAGTGTTGTCAACCGATTTAAAACGAATAAAAACTTTATTAAATTATTTGTTATAAAATAATTAAAGATGCCAAAAAACATTTCAAATAGTTTACTTAACATTAATAAAGTGGTTTATTGAGGTTAGGTATTTTAGAAATAGACATATGATGATTATTTTCATAAGTTATTGCATTTACCAAAAACATGATTACTCGTAGGGGTTAACTCACAAATTTTGAAATAAACCACTTTATTAATGTTACATGAATACAGGAACTATATATATTCGCATCCTACATGAATACAGGAACTATATCGTAGATGTTTGGGTGCCTAATTGTCCCCGAATCTCCAAAAAAATTAAATCTCATAGTGTCGTCACCCAATTTAAAGGGAATAAAATTTTTTTATCAAATTACTTGTTATAAAATAATTAAAGATGCCAAAAAACCTTTAAACTGATTTAATTAACATTAATAGAGAGGTTTATTGAGGTTAGGTATTATTAGAAATAGGCATATGATGATTAGTTTAAGAAGTTATTGCATTTACCGAAAAAATGAATTCACGAAGGGCTTAGCTCACAAATTATGAAATAATTTTGAAAATTTTAGTTATCTAGTTTTAATACATATTCGCATCTTACATGAATACATGAACTATATCGTAGATGTTTGGGTCCCTAATTATCCCCGAATCTCGAAAAAAATTAGATATCATAGTGTCGTCAACCTATTTAAAGGGAATAAAAAACTTTATTAAATTTCTTTGTTATAAAATAACTAAAGATGCCAAAAAGCCTTTAAACTGGTTTAGTTAACATTAATAGAGAGGTTTATTTAAGTTAGGTATTATTAGAAATAGACATAGGATGATTAGTTTAAGAAGTTATTGCATTTACCGAAAAATGAATTCACGTAGGTAACTCACAAATTATGAAATAATTTTGAAAATTTTAGTTATCTCGTTTTAATACATATTTGCATCCTACATGAATACATGAACTAGATCGTAGATGTTTGTGTCCCTAATAGTCCCTGAATCTCCAAAAAAAATAGATCTCATAGTGTCGTCAACCGATTTACAGCGAATAAAAAACTTTTTAAAATTACTTGTTATAAAATAATTATAGATGCCAAAAAACCTTTAAAATAGTTTACTTAACATTAATAGAGAGGTTTATTGTGGTTAGGTATTTTAGAAATAGACATATGATGATTAGTTTAAGAAGTTATTGCATTTACCGAAAAAATGAATTCACGTAAGGGTTAGCTCACAAATTATGAAATAATTTTGAAAATTTTAGTTATCTAGTTTTAATACATATTCGCATCCTACATGAATACAGGAACTAGATCGTAGATGTTTGGGTCCCTAATTGTCCCCGAATCTCCAAAAAAATTAGATCTCATAGTGTCGTCAACCAATTTAAAGAGAATAAAAAACTTTATTAAATTACTTGTTATAAAATAATTAAAGATGCCAAAAACATTTAAACTGATTTAGTTAACATTAATAGAGAGGTTTATTGAGGTTAGGTGTTATTAAAAATAGACATAGGATGATTAGTTTAAGAAGTTATTGCATTTACCGAAAAAATGAATTCACGTAGGTAACTCACAAATTTTGAAATAATTTTTAAAATTTTAATTATCTCGTTTTAATACATATTCGCATCCTACATGAATACATGAACTAGATCGTAGATGTTTGGGTACATAATTATCCCCGAATCTACAAAAAAAATTAGATCGCATAGTGTCTACAACCGATTTAAAACGAATAAAATTTTTTATTAAATTACTAGTTATAAAATAATTGAAGATGCTAAAAAACCTTTAAACTGGTTAAGTTAACATTAATAGAAAGGTTTATTATGGTTAGGTATTTTAGAAATAGACATAGGATGATTAGTTTCATATGTTATTGCATTTACCCAAACAAATGAATTCTCGAAGGGGTTAACTCACAAATTTTGACGTAATTTTGAAAATTTTAGTTATCTAGTTTTAATACATATTCGCATCCTACATTAATACAGGAACTATATCGTAGATGTTTGGATCCCTAATTGTCCCCGAATCTCCAAAAAAATTAGATCTCATAGTGTCGTCAACCAATTTAAAGGGAGTAAAAAACTTTATTAAATTACTTGTTATAAAATAATTAAATATGCCAAAAAACCTTTAAACTGGTTTAGTTAACAGTAACAGAGAGGTTTATTATGGTTATATATTTTAGAAATAGACATAGCATGATTAGTTTCATATGTTATTGCATGTACCCAAAAAAACGAATTCTAGTAGGGGTTTAGCTCACAAATTATGAAATAATTTTGAAAATTTTAGTCATCTTGTTTTAATATATAGTCGCATCCTACAAGAATATTGAAACTAGATCCTCGATGTATGGGTCCCTAATTGTCCCCGAATCTCCAAAATAATTAGATCTCATAGTGTTGTCAACCGATTTGAAGCGAATAAATTTTTTTTATAAAATTACTTGTTATAAAATAATTAAATATGCCAAAAAATATTTCAACTAGTTTACTTAACATTAATAAAGAGGTTTATTGAGGTTAGGTATTTTAGAAATAGACATATGATGATTAGTTTCATAAATTATTGTATTTACCGAAAAAATGAATTCTCGTAGGGGTTAAGCTCACAAATTATGAAATAATTTTAAAAATTTTTGTTATCTCGTTTTAATACATAGTCGCATCCTACATGAATATTGAAACTAGATCATAGATGTTTGGGTCCCTAATAGTCCCCGAATCTCCAAAACATTTAGATCTCATAGTGTCGTCAACCGATTTAAAGCGAATAAAAACATTTAATAAGTTACTTGTTATAAAATAATTATAGATGCCAAAAAACCTTTAAACTGGTTTAGTTAACATTAATAGAGAGGTTTATTGAGGTTAGGTATTTTAGAAATAGGCATAGAATGATTAGTTTCATAAGTTATTGCATTTACCGAAAAAAATGAATTCACGTAGAGGTTAGCTCACAAATTATGAAATAATTTTGAAAATTTTAGTTATCTCGTTTTAATACATATTCGCATCATACATGAATACATGAACTATATCGTAGATGTTTGGGTCCCTAATTGTCCCCGAATCTCCAAAAAAATTAGATCTCATAGTGTCATCAACCAATTTAAAGGGAATAAAAAACTTTATTAAATTTATTTGTTATAAAATAATTAAAGATAACAAAAAACCTTTAAACTGGTTTAGTTAACATGAATAGAGAGGTTTATTGAGGTTAGGTATTATTAGAAATTGGCATAGGATGATTAGGTTAAGAAGTTATTGCATTTACCGAAAAAATGAATTCACGTAGGGGTTAGCTCACAAATTATGAAATAATTTTGAAAATTTTAGTTATCTAGTTTTAATACATATTCGCATCCTACATGAATACAGGAACTAGATCGTAGATGTTTGGGTCCCTAATTGTCACCGAATCTCCAAAAAAATTAGATCTCATAGTGTCGTCAACCAATTTAAAGGGAATAAAAAACTTTGTTAAATTACTTGTTATAAAATAATTAAAGATGCCAAAAAACATTTAAACTGATTTAGTTAACATTAATAGAGAGGTTTATTGAGGTTAGGTGTTATTAGAAATAGACATAGGATGATCAGTTTAAGAAGTTATTGCATTTACCGAAAAAATGAATTCATGTAGGTAACTCACAAATTATGAAATAATTTTGAAAATTTTAATTATATCGTTTTAATACATATTCGCATCCTACATGGATACAGGAACTAGATCGTAGATGTTTGGGTCCATAATTATCCCTGAATCTACAAAAAAAAATAGATCTCATAGTGTCTACAAACGATTTAAAACGAATAAAATTTTTTATTAAATTACTTGTTATAAAATAATTGAAGATGCTAAAAAACCTTTAAACTGGTTTAGTTAACATTAATAGAAAGGTTTATTATGGTTAGGTATTTTAGAAATAGACATAGCATGATTAGTTTCATAAGTTATTGTATTTACCAAAAAAAACAAATTCTCGTAGGTGTTTATCTCACAAATTATGAAATAATTTTGAAAATTTTAGTCATCCTGTTTTAATACATAGTCGCATCATACTTGAATATTGAAACTAGATCCTAGATTTTTGGGTCCCTAATTGTCCATGAATCTCCAAAAAAATAGATCTCATAGTGTTGTCAACCAATTTAAAACGAATAAAAACTTTATTAANAAAAAGTGGATCTCAGATAAAAGAGGGAAACTTCGATACTTGTGCCTGAGAGAGAAAATTTGAAAATTACACTAAAGTCAATATATCAAATAACATTTCAACTAGTTTACTTAACATTAATAAAGAGGTTTATTGAGGTTAGGTATTTTAGAAATAGACATATGATGATTAGTTTCATAAGTTATTTCATTTACCGAAAACATGATTACTCGTAGGTGTTAACTCACAAATTTTGAAATAATTTTAAAAATTTTAGTTATCTAGTTTTAATACATATTCGCATCCTACATGAATACATGAACTATACCGTAGATGTTTGGGTCCCTAATTGTCCCCGAATCTCCAAAAAAAATTAGATCTCATAGTGTCGTCAACCAATTTAAAGGGAATAAAAAAAACTTTATTAAATTACTTGTTATAAAATAATTAAAGATGCCAAAAAAACCTTTAAACTGGTTTAATTAACATTAATAAAGAGGTTTATTGAGGTTAGGTATTATTAGAAATAGGCATAGGATGATTAGTTTAAGAAATTATTGCATTTACCGAAAAAATGAATTCACGTAGGGGTTAGCTCACAAATTATGAAATAATTTTGAAAATTTTAGTTATCTAGTTTTAATACATATTCGCATCATACATGAATACAGGAACTATATCGTAGATGTTTGGGTCCCTAATTGTCCCCGAATCTCCAAAAAAAAATAGATCTCATAGTGTCGTCAACCAATTTAAAGGGAATAAAAAACTTTATTAAATTTATTTGTTATAAAATAATTAAAGATGCCAAAAAACCTTTAAACTGGTTTAGTTAACATTAATAGATATGTTTATTGAGGTTAGGTATTATTAGAAATAGACATAGGATGATTAGTTTAAGAAGTTATTGCATTTACCGAAAAAATGAATTCACGTAGGGGTTAGCTCACAAATTATGAAATAATTTTGAAAAATTCAGTTATCTCGTTTTAATACATATTCGCATCCTACATGAATACAGGAACTATATCGTAGATGTTTTGGTCCCTAATTGTCCATGAATCTCCAAAAAAATTAGATCTCAAAGTGTCGTCAACCAATTTAAAGGGAATAAAAAACTTTATTAAATTTATTTGTTATAAAATAATTAAAGATGCCAAAAAAGCTTTAAACTGGTTTAGTTAACATTAATAGAGAGGTTTATTGAGGTTAGGTATTATTAGAAATAGGCATAGGATGATTAGTTTTAGAAGTTATTGCATTTACCGAAAAAATGAATTCACGTAGGTAACTCACAAATTATGAAATAATTTTGAAAATTTTAGTTATCTCGTTTTAATACATATTCGCATCCTACATGAATACAGAAACTAGATCGTAGATATTTGGGTCCATAATTATCCCCGGATCTACAAAAACAATTAGATCTCATAGTGTCTACAACCGATTTAAAACGAATACAAAACTTTATTAAATTACTTGTTATAAAATAATTGAAGATGCTAAAAAACCTTTAAACCGGTTTAGTTAACATTAATAGAAAGGTTTATTATGGTTAGGTATTTTAGAAATAGACATAGCATGATTAGTTTAATAAGTTATTGCATTTACCAAAAAAAACAAATTCTCGTAGGGATTTAGCTCAAAAATTATGAAATAATTTAATAAATTGTAGTCATCTTGTTTTAATACATAGTCGCATCCTACATGAATATTGAAACTAGATCCTAGATTTTTGGGTACCTAATTGTCTCCGAATCTCCAAAAAAATTAGATTTCATAATGTTGTCAACCGATTTTAAACGAATAAAAAATTATTAAATTATTTGTTATAAAATAATTAAAGATGCCAAAAAACATTTCAACGAGTTTACTTAATATTAATAAAGAGGTTTATTGAGGTTAGATGTTTTAGAAATAGACATATGATGATTAGTTTCATCAGTTATTGCATTTATCGAAAACAAGATTACTCGTAGGGGTTAACTCACAAATTTTGAAATAATTTTGAAAATTTTAGTTATCTCGTTTTAATACATATTCGCATCCTACATGAATACAGGAACTATATCGTAGATGTTTGGGTCCCTAATTGTCCCCGAATCTCCAAAAAAATAGATCTCATAGTGTCGTCAACCAATTTAAAGGGAATAAAAAAACTTTATTAAATTACTTGTTATAAAATAATTAAATATGCCAAAAAAAACCTTTAAACTGGTTTAATTAACATTAATAGAGAGGTTTATTGAGGTTAGGTATTATTAGAAATAGGCATAAGATGATTAGTTTAAGAAGTTATTGCATTTACCGAAAAAATGAATTCACATAGGTAACTCACAAATTATGAAATACTTTTGAAAATTTTAGTTATCTTGTTTTAATACATATTCGCATCCTACATGAATACATGAACTAGATCGTAGATGTCTGAGTCCCTAATAGTCCCCGAATCTCCAAAAAAATTAGATCTCATAATGTCGTCAACCGATTTAAAACGAATAAAAAACTTTATTAAATTATTTGTTATAAAATAATTATAGATGCCAAAAAAACCTTTAAAATAGTTTACTTAACATTAATAGAGAGGTTTATTGTGGTTAGGTATTTTAGAAATAGACATAGGATGATTAGTTTCATAAGTTATTGCATTTACCGAAAAAATGAATTCTCGTAGGGGTTAGCTCACAAATTATGAAATAATTTTAAAAATTTTAGTTATCTCGTTTTAATACATAGTCGCATCCTACATGAATTTTGAAACTAGATCTTAGATGTTTGGGTCCCTAATTGTCCCCGAATCTCCAAAACATTTAGATCTCATAGTGTCGCCAACCGATTTAAAGCGAAAAAAAACATTTATTAAATTACTTTTTATAAAATAATTAAAGATGCCAAAAAACCTTTCAACTGGTTTAGTTAACATTAATATAAAGGTTTATAATGGTTAGGTATTTTAGAAATAGACATAGGATGATTGGTTTCATAAGTTATTGCATTTACCAAAAAAAATGAATTCTCGTAGGGGTTAGCTCACAAATTATGAAATAATTTTGAAAATTTTAGTCATCTTGTTTTAATACATAGTCGCATCCTACATGAATATTGAAACTAGATCCTAGATGTTTGGGTCCCTAATTGTCCCCGAATCTCCAAAAAAATAGAACTCAGTGTTGTCAACTGATTTGAAGTGAATAAAAAACTTTATTAAATTACTTGTTATAAAATAATTAAAGATGCCAAAAATCCTTTAAAATAGTTTACTTAACATTAATAGAGAGGTTTATTGTGGTTAGGTATTTTAGAAATAGACATAGGATGATTAGTTTCATAAGTTATTGTATTTACCGAAAAAATGAATTCTCGTAGGGGTTGTTAGCTCACAAATTATGAAATAATTTTGAAAATTTTAGTTATCTCGCTTTAATACATATTCGCATCATACATGAATACAGGAACAAGATCGTAGATGTTTGGACCCCTAATTGTCCCAAAATCTACAAAAAAATTAGATCTCATAGTGTCTACAACAGATTTAATACGAATAAAAAACTTTATTAAATTATTTGTTATAAAATAATTAAAGATGCCAAAAAACATTTCAACTAGTTTAATTAACATTAATAAAGAGGTTTATTGAGGTTAGGTATTTTAGAAATAGACATATGATGATTAGTTTCATAAGTTATTGCATTTACTAAAAACATGAGTTCTCGTACGGGTTAACTCACAAATTATGAAATAATTTTGAAAATTTTAGTTATCTCGTTTTAATACATATTCACATTCTACATAAATAGTGGAACTATATCGTAGATGTTTGGGTCCCTAATTGTCTCCGAATCTCTAAAAAATTGAGATGTCATAGTGTAGTCAACTGATTTAAAGCGAATAAAAAACTTTATTAAATTAATTGTTATAAAATAATTAAAGATGACAAATAACCGTTAAACTAGTTTACTTAACATTAATATAAAGGTTTATTGTGGTTAGTTATTTTAGAAATAGACATCGGATGATTAGTTTCATAAGTTATTGCATTTACCAAAAAAAAAAAATGCTCGTAGGGGTTAGCTCACAAATTATGAAATAATTTTGAAAATTTTAGTCATCTTGTTTTAATACATAGTCGCATCTTACATGAATATTGAAACTAGATCCTAGATGTTTGGGTCCTTAATTGTCCCCGAATTTCCAAAAAAAATTAGATCTCATAGTGTCGTCAACCGATTTAAAGCGAATAAAAAACTTTATTAAACTAGTTGTTATAAAATAATTAAATATTCCAAAAAACCTTTAAACTAGTTTACTTAACATTAATAAAGAGGTTTATTGTGGTTAGGTATTTTAGAAATAGATATAGAATGATTAGTTCCATAAGTTATTGCATTTACCAAAAAAATGAACTCTCGTACGGGTTAGCTCACAAATTATGAAATAATTTTGAAAACATTAGTTATCTCGTTTTAATACATATTCGCATCCTACATAAATATTGGAACTAGATCGTAGATGTTTGGGTCCCTAATTGTCCCCGAATCTCTAAAAAATCGAGATCTCATAGTGTAGTTAACATATTTAAAACGAATAAAAAACTTTATTAAATAACTTGTTATAAAATAATTAAAAATGACAAATAACCGTTAAACTAGTTTAGTTAACATTAATAGAAATGTTTATTGTGGTCATGTATTTTAGAAATAGACATAGGATAATTAGTTTCATAAGTTATTGCATTTACCAAAAAAAAATTCTCGTAGGGGGTTAGCTCACAAATTATAAAATAATTTTGAAAATTTTAGTTATCTTGTTTTAATAGATAGTCGCATCCTACATGAATATTAAAACTAGATCATAGATGTTTGGGTCCCTAATTGTCCCCGAATCTCCAAAAAATCGAGATCTCATAGTGTAGTTAACCGATTTAAAACGAATAAAAAACTTTATTAAATTACTTGTTATAAAATAATTAAAGATGACAAATAACCGTTAAACTAGTTTAGTTAACATTAATAGAAAGGTTTATTGTGGTTAGGTATTTTAGAAATATACATAGGATGATTAGTTTCATAATTTATTCCATTTACACACACAAAAATGAATTCTCGTAGGGGTTAGCTCACAAATTATAAAATAATTTTGAAAATTTTAGTTATCTTGTTTTTATACATAGTCGCATTCTACATGAATATTGAAATTATATCATAGATGTTTGGGACCCTAATTGTCCCCGAATCTCCAAAAAAAATAGATCTCATAGTGTCGCCAACCGATTTAAAGCGAATAAATTTTTTTATTAAATTACTTGTTATAAAATAATTAAAGATACCAAAAAACCTATAAACTAGTTTACTTAACATTAATAAAGAGGTTTATTGTGGTTAGGTATTTTAGAAATAGACATAGGATGATTAGTTTCATTTGTTATTGCATTTACCCAAAAAATGAATTCTCGTAGGGGTTGTTAGCTCACAAATTATGAAATAGTTTTGAAAATTTTAGTTATCTTGTTTTAATACATAATCGCATCCTACATGAATATTGAAACTAGATCATAGATGTTTGGATCCCTAATTATCTCTGAATCTCTAAAAA
This sequence comes from Eutrema yunnanense, assembly GCA_002933935.1. NCBI lineage: Eukaryota > Viridiplantae > Streptophyta > Magnoliopsida > Brassicales > Brassicaceae > Eutrema > Eutrema yunnanense. The sequence continues at coordinate 17,514 of PKML01050279.1, forward strand.
ATTGAGATTTTATAGTGTTGTCAACCGATTTAGAACGAATAAAAAACTTTATTAAATAACTAGTTATAAAATAATTAAAGATGCCAAAAAAAACCTTTAACCTAGTTTACTTAACAATAGTATAGAGGTTTTTTGTGGTTATGTATTTTATAAATAGACATATGATGATTAGTTTCATAAGTTATTGCATTTACCGAAAAAATGAATTCTCGTATGGGTTAGCTCATAAATTATGAAATAATTTTGAAAATTTTAGTTATCTCGTTTTAATATATATTTAACAACACACCAAAGGATAAAACAATTTTAGGACTTAAATAGATTAGGCTCCGGGTGATACGCAAGAAAATAATAAAATATTTAGATTTTAAAATTGATATAATACGTGTAAATATAATCTGTAAAATTTGATTCTAATTAAAGATCCCGTTAAGCTATCCATAAATAACGTTTTATGATTCACAATTAAGAAATTAGAAATCAATCTATATTATCCATAAACCTGATAAACAATCCTTCTAATGATAGGCCTCGATTGCTATTACTGCCGAAGCGGCGTCTAACGACGGCACATAGGCGGAAGAAGACGATGAAGTCAAATAAGGGCTAAATGAACATGAATTGAGAGAGAGAATCTGTGGAATTTCGAATGATATAATTTCGATTAATTATATAAATATAATTATGTTTGTAATTCCAACAAATATTGTTGTGGAATAATGGTTGTGTATAGATGGATTTGATTGAGAAGTTTTGAGTTTGAATCTCAATTTTGCATTATCCGGTTTAAAAAAAAACATCCAGAATTATGTCGTTTTAGTAATTTATATACGGGGAATGGTTAATTTACAGACTATGGTATATCAATTATTGAAGTAGTTTTTAGAATATTTTTTTATTTCGGATATATAGCCATACATTATAATATAATTCGTATAGTTGCTGATCAATTTTTCTTTATATAATAACTTAATAAGATGGTAGTACAATACGATAGTAACAATGTCACGTGACTTCTCCATCGCGTCGCGCATGTCGTCACGTGTTCGCCCAACTTTTTCCACGAAACCGTCCGTTACAAAAATTATGGAATAACCCAATGAAAAGCGTACAGGTGGCAGTCTCTTACCTCAGTCAGAACTCCAGCTTTTTCGACACGTGTCTACTGGGCGGATACGATACCACCAGCAACGCTTCATAAAAGGAAGCAGCCGGCGACTCGCACTCTCCATCTTCTCAATTTGCTTTAGCTCTTAGGGTTTCTTCAGCGACTCACTGTCACTCGTAAATGGTATGTCTTTCTACCATTTTCTTCTTCTAATTTTGTTGTGTTTTGCCAACTCTTTTATGTTGTGTGGCTTCCCAAAAATCCTTCCGTGTTGATTTCTGGCATGCATGCGCTTTTTTTTTTTCTTTTGTATAACCAATTTGCTGGTCAATGAACTGAAATGCGGATGCATGCTTATCATCTCCAACTTCATAATAGCAAAATTAGGTAGATACATCACCATCAAGTGTAGAATAATAGGGTACAGCTCTGAGATTCTTCAGACTTGCTGCCCTTGTGCTTCTCATTCCCATCTCCCCTTGGCTGTGTCTTTCTGTTGCAGTTTTGATGCTACAAGAGAAGAGGGTTTAAGAGTAAGCAATGGATCAGTCAGAAGAGGCCCAGCCGCAACAGGGAGTGATGGACTATGTTCCTCCTCGTGCAGTGTCTTCCACCACGACCCATATGGCGTTCCAACAAGCCCACCACTTCCACCACCACCAGCAACAGCAGCAGCAGCAGCAGCTCCATATGTTCTGGGCTAACCAAGTGCAAGAGATCGAGCAGACCACTGATTTCAAGAACCACACCCTTCCGCTGGCTCGCATTAAGAAGATCATGAAAGCCGATGAAGATGTGCGGATGATCTCAGCGGAGGCCCCTGTGATTTTTGCCAAGGCATGTGAGATGTTCATACTGGAGCTGACCCTGCGTGCTTGGATCCACACCGAGGAGAACAAGAGGAGGACCCTGCAGAAGAACGACATAGCCGCTGCCATATCAAGGACGGACGTGTTTGATTTCTTGGTGGACATAATCCCCAGGGACGAGCTCAAGGAAGAAGGGTTAGGGGTAACCAAAGGAACCATACCAACGGTGGTGGGTTCTCCGCCATACTATTACTTGCAGCAGCAGGGTATGATGCCCTGGGCCCAGGGGAATCCAGAGCAACACCATGATCAGCCTTAAAATACTTTTCCTCTTTCCTAAGTTAAATAATACCTCTGTACCCTAGAAAGGTAGCTTTGGGTTGCTCTCTTCATCCATCCAGTCCACCACCATTATCTCAAGTAACCCAACATGGTGTATGCTTTTCCATTTCTAGTGTGTTCTTCTATAATGGTATATATTAGTATGCTCTACATCTATGGTAATCCAAGTTTCTTTTCTCATCAGTATCAAAATAAATAACAAGAGTGACAGAGGTCACTGCTTGTAATAATAGCCTTTACACTTCAGAGGGGAGACACAAGAATGCAACTATACAGTTTTCATGTGATTGCTACTTTACAACCACGCTATCAAAAGCTTGCTCCTACGTCTTTAAACCCTGAAACACAGATGAATAAGGCAAGAGAACCACTATCACGTCCTCAACATTTCCCTCAGTGGATAAAAAACCCTTAACTTACTTGAACATGGATCCAAAGATGCAAGTCCCTTCCCCCACATTCCAGTTGCAGTCAGGTTGTTTATTTCGACTTTATCTGCTTCTGTCTCCATACATTCCAAATGAGGTTTGTCTTTATGAGTAATGAATTACAGAAAATGCTGGTGCTTTAATCATCTGCTTGGAGACATGGCTTCCTCAATCCTTCTGATCACAATGCTAAGAGGACTTCCCACTTGGAGAGCTTCAACAGCGGCCCGATGTGCTGCCTTGTGCCACTTGAGCAGATTGTAAGATTGTAGAACAGACCACCTGGCTAGATTCGACATCTGTATAATCAAACATACGGATTCACAATGCTTAACAATCTCTACACTTTGACATTTGTGCAAGAAAAGTGGAAGCCCATAGACTAATCACATCAGATATATGATTTTCACTAGACCTGAGCCACGGATAACGGAGGCTCCAGAAGTACTGAGATGCTCCTGAACAGATTTTCATCATTCTCGCCACCCTCGGCCTCACCATAAACTAGTGCCTCAGCTGCAATACCAGCAAAAAGAACCATGCTATACCTAAGAGAAACTGAACCACCATCAGGTTGTGAGTGAGACAAAGTTAACAGGGAAGAACAACACCTCACCTATCAAAGGAGCTACCGCTAAGTCGCCCCTCAGCAATCTCACTCTCCATCTTTTGATCCCAGAATTGGGTTCCAGCCTACAGAAACACATGAAAATCCAATCCAGTTGTGTACTCGGTTCCACTTTGTAGCTAAAAAGTACAATATCAAAATACTAGAGTGCATCAGGATACTAACCTGGCCTTGAACCCCCATTTGCATGGCAACAATCGGATCCAATATCACACCACGGATTGGGCAGCCCATGAGGTATGCTGCACAACAGAGAAGCTACAATGCCACAAAAGGACCAAGAAAATATATATAGATATAAAAAAAAAGATACCAATTACGAGATGATCACCAACTTCTTACCGACAAGAAGATGACCCGCTTCGTGAACTATGATTCGACGCTTATGTGGAGGCCAGTAGCATGATATTTGGGCTAAACAGGTACCACCAAGTAGAAGGGAATCCATAAAAGCTAGACCCAAAATGGCAGCAAGGTTGGGCCGCAGATCAATCTCCTGGGAAAGAAGATAGGAGATTCCACCCAGAAAAGCAGCCAGAGCAAAGCTAGAACCACCAGAGAGACCCCACTTCTTGGGTGCAAGTTTAGTCACTAGTCAAAAAGTAGAAACTCAAATAAGTTTGCAATGCGACAATGAAACTCAAATCAAAAAGATGAGTGACCCGAACAGACCTTCCAAGCCAGTTGCAGACTTGAGAACAGCAGGTGTGACCTCTCTTGCGCCTTCCAAAGCTGCATGATAGAGAGAAGCACGAAATCATTGATCAAATGATAGATGAAAGACGATTGAAATTGATGAGTCAAAGTTTGTACCAATATTGGTGAACTTGCCAAAGTTGGCCAGTAGACCTCTGTCCTTGAGAAACCTAAATGCACTTCCAACAAGTCTCATATCATCTGCATTCAAACACGCATCTAAGACTTGCCAATCCCTCTCCGTTTCAAGAGACGTTATCGGAGCGGAAACCATGGATTCGACCGCGTCACGCTGCTCATCGGATTCGATGGATTTGAGGAATCTGAGAGCCCCGGCGAGATCTTTTCTGTTGACAGCGTCTTCGTACTCCCGCCATTCCCTGAGCGCGCTCGGCCTCCACAGCTGATGCCTCCGGAAGCCAAGAGGGGCTAGGTGCTGTAAGCGAGGAACGAGGAAACCGCTTCGGCGAGAAAAGGGAAGAGGAGAAGGCGATAGAAGGAGATTTCTGAGATATGGAGGAGGAGACGACGCCATTAGAGAGGTGGAATCGAATTTTCCCAACAGGATGATATAATCGAATTCATTGGGCCGAATAATGGTAAGAGAGGCCCATTTAGTTATAAATGAGCCATTTAGTATTGAGATTCATTGGGCTGCTTTCCATTTGATAATTGATAAATGAGCCATTTACTATCGAGATTCAAAAGGGTGACATTTTGATTCTTTGTTTTAATTGATAATTGGTGGAAGCCCCATAGTCCAGTGGTCGACTAAAGGTTAATTAATGTTTCTACACTAGGAAGTTTGGGTTTCAATTCCCAGAAGATGTGATTTATGCAGGTTATTAATGGAGACAAGTTTATAAGGAAATTTTCAGCGTGGTGCAAGGAGAGCCGTTTGGTGTGGGCCCAGTCTGCGTGGATTCTTGTGGAACGGATATATTGTCAATTGAAAAATTTGTTCTTGTAATAGTTCTTCTAATCTGTAATAAAAAAGATTTCATACGGCAAAAAAAAAAAATTGATAATTGAAAATCGAAGCACCACTCATACAAATGCCAGTAGATCATAGAAAAGAATTGATTGCATGTTGATCTTTGGATTTCAATGAGAGGAGGGGTCTAGACACTAAACACAAGAGTTCTCAATCACCTGCCGTTAAAGAAATCATTAGAATTGAGTTATGAATTACTGAATTAGGGAGAGCACTTGTTAAATTTCCCAAATCCTTTTATAGGAGGAGGAGACTCGGTGAGGAAACTCGGTGGTGGCAGTGGAGAAACTGGGAGTAGCAAGAGTGATAAGTAGCCCTGGACATAATATTCGGATCCAAAAAAAATTAACCGAAACCGATCCGAAAAAGTCGATTCGGTTCGGGTTCGAATCTATGAAAATATCCGATTGGATTTTTAGGCTGGGTAACTTCGGATATCGGTTTGGTTCGGATAATAACCGATATCCGAAGTAAAATCCAAAGAAACCGAACACATAAAACCCTTAGATCTGAAAGGTTGTCTCTTGAGCTTCCCAATTTAGTGAGATCGATTTTTTCGGGCCTCTCTCTCTCTCTCTCTCTCTCTCTCTCTCATCTTCATCATTCAGAGAGAGTCTTCTTCGTTTTTTGTTGTAAATTTCCGATTAAAATCGGATTGTCTTTCCGGCTTAGTCCAAATTTGAAGTCCAACTATGTTCGGCTTTTAGTTTTTGTTTAGTTTGTTTGTTTGTTTTTCTCCTTTTGCAGAGATTACATCTTTTCCGGTTTGGAAAAGATAGATCCCGAGTGTTGTTTAAAGGTTTTGTGGTCGTTGATTAGCTGCGGTGAGATCGGTTTTTTCGGGTGTTTTTGACAGGTTTGGTTGTATTTGGTTACAATATAACCGAATAATCCGAATCCGAAATTTTTTCGGATAAATCTCGTATCTCGATTTCAATATCCGAATCGACCCGAACCCGATTAAAACCGATCCGAACCGATCCAAAAAATACAGAATATCTGAATGGATATTAAATCTTAAACCCGATTAACCGAAAACCCGAAAAAAATTGATTGGTTTGGGTTCGGATATCCGAAGCCCCATGGCTAATGATGAGTCACATTTCCACCGGTGGTTTGGAGCTGCAAAGTGCTTCCCGGTGACAGTCACCGTTTAACAAAACTCTTTTCGTCTTCTTCTCATGTAAATCTATCTATTATTGTGTTATATAAACCAATCCATAGAGAGAGAAGAGACTCTTGTGTGTACTAGACTGACTACTAGTTGGTGAGTGCTTAATTTCTTATAAGTAACATGAGTGCTTAATTTCTTATAAGTAACAACATCTGATGAACATCAATCAAATTAAATTCAAGGGATTAGTTTCGTCCTGAAAACAACCTTTACGATAAAACGAGGACCCGAAACGAAATAAGATGGAAATGTTTCCACGCAAGTAGACAAGAATATATCTATCTAGAGAGTAGAGAGGAGATCAAAAAAATCATCTGCTTCGTCTCCCGTGAAGCCATGGCTATGGCGGCGTCGATTCTCCAAGCTTCTCCGCTCTCGCTCAATAGCAACAGTACCCTTTCTCCTCCACTCTACTCGAGAAATTGGGAACCTTTATACATGATGATGATTTGGTTAACCTAGCTTTTGTTCTTTGCTCGATTGTAGAAAACCCGCGGAGGGTTGGATTGCTCGGCGGAATCAATAGATTAAGTGCGGTGGGACTGGCCCTTGACAGTCGAAAGCGATCTCTTTTGATATGCCACTCCGCCCTTGTAAGTTTCTCTGATTTAGGGTTAAACATCTCAGGATCATTAAATTGATCTTCTTCTTCTTCTTTGTTAACAGAAGGCGAAATGCAGCGAAGGACAAACACAGACCGTTACTCGGGAGTCGCCAACAATAACCCAGGCTCCTGTTCACTGTAAGAACTAAGAATACCCCCCCAATTTCCCTAGATTTAGGCTTCCAATTGCATATGATATGCATTGTTTGTGGATTTCAGCTAAGGAGAAATCACCAGACCTGGATGATGGAGGAGCCGGGTTCCCACCGCGGGATGATGGCGATGGAGGTGGAGGAGGAGGTGGTGGAGGCAACTGGTCGGGTGGCTTCTTCTTCTTTGGTTTTCTCGCCTTGTTGGGTTTATTGAAAGATAAAGAGGGCGAGGAGGATTATCGAAGCAGCAGAAGGCGATGATCATGATGATGATCATGATTATGATGATGATGAGATTAGTTTTGGTGCATACAACTTGAGAATCACATTACATCTACAGGTCTCATTTTGTTAATTGCATATGATATGCATTGTTTGTTGTTGTATCCAAGAATACCCCCAATTTCCAAAACTTTTTCTTTTTACTTATATATATTATATATAAGTAACCGCCCAAACACAGGCGAACTGGGCTTCGCCCATGGACGGCCCATCCAATTGACACCCCTATATATATATGATGATAAAGACTCTTGAAATCCTGAGAACAAGTTTGAACGAGAAAGATCTTAAGGGAAAAATGAAGCTACACGGACAGCATATGCAACAAAGTGGCCATTCTCTTTCTGCCAACACCAACTGATTGCACAATCTAAAACCCAACTCACACATTATACACAAACTCCTCGTGGAGTAATGACACCAAAAGTCAGATGTTGTTTGCTGAATGCTCGAGAAGCTCGATGTCAAGGTCTTCCTCAACTTCACTAAAAGATATTGGGCCAAAACTAGACAGCTAGTAAAATAAACCCAGCCCAATAAAAGATGGCTCATTAGCGGGGTTATGCGTAAAAAGCCTATCCACCCAAGTTGCAGCGAAGAAATGGCGAGGATGGCAATGGTGGCCGTGGGTGTGCTCCAGCTTCCCTCCCGCCTCCTCCCTTCGGCTTCTTCTTCTTCTTCTCAACGTCTCTCTCTCTCTCTCTTCGAACTCTGCAAGCAATTTTTCATGATTGAAACTTGAGATGAGTATTGAATTCAGGTGTTGCTAAGGTGGTTCTTAAAAAGGGAAAGACACAGCTCTTCAAAGACGGAAGCCCAATGGTGTACAGTGGAGCCATAGACAGGATCATTGGAAAACCGCCCCCTCAGACCGGAGATGTTGTCATTGTAGCCGATGGCACCGAGAATCCCATTGGTTGGGGTTTGTATAACTCCGTTTCTATGTTCTGTGTTCGACTTATGCAGCTCCAACACGAATCCACCAGGTTTCTTTCTATTTTTTATTTTATTATGGAATACTCTTTTTGTTTGTTATTCACATTGAATCTTGCATCTTCTTGCCTTGTGACAGAGATCCTTCTTGTGCACTCAACATTGAGAACCTTGTCCAAACTAGAATCACTCAAGCACTTGAGTTGCGTAACAACTTGGGACTTCCCTCGGCTGCTACTAATGCTTATCGTCTTGTGAACAGTGAAGGAGATAGGTATTCACTCACTCACTCATCTCAACACATTTTCCGCTCCAGTCTAGTTTTATACATCGTTGCTTGTCTGCAGATTGTCTGGATTGATTGTCGATGTATTTGGAGATATAGCTGTGGTTGCATCCTCCGCTGCTTGGCTTGAAAAGTACAGGAATCAAGTGGAGACTTGCTTGAGATCAATCCATGGAATTAATCATATCAACTGGAGACCGTCTCTTGATGTTCTCAAAGAGGATGGGTTTGATATATCGAGTTTGAAGCAAACACAATCATCCACTCTTCCCCACAGATCAATGGTCTTTGCTCTCTTCGTTATCTCTATCAATACGGAAACATATTACAGGTGACCTGAGTGATGTTCTTTCTTATGCCAGGTCGTGGAAAACGGTATCTCTTACGCAATCTCACTAGAGGGACAGAAGACAGGGTTCTACACAGATCAACGCGAAAACCGTCATTTCATATCAACCATCTCTGCTGGTAAAAGAGTTCTTGATCTTTGCTGCTATAGTGGTGGATTTGCACTAAATGCAGCGAGAGGAGGTGCTACCAGTGTCGTGGGTACATTTTTTTTTTATCTCTTTATTCCGCCTCATCCACACCTTTTAAGTATTGCCTTGTGAATCGTCTGATCAAACACTTTCAGGAATTGATTCATCTTTACCTGCTTTGGAGCTCGCCAGAGAGAATGTAATCCTCAACCATATGGATCCAGGAAAGGTTGTTTTCTTCAAGCAAGACTCGACAGAATTCATGAAGGGTGCTCTGTCAAGGGAANACAATAATCTACCAATAAGTACTAAGGGGACAATAGTTCTGATTTTTTGCTCTAAATTTCCAATTCTCCCTAAAATAATTGAAGATTCCAAAAAAACTTTAAACTAGTTTAGTTAACATTAATAGAGAGGTTTAATGTGGTTAGATATTTTAGAAATAGAGATCGGATGATTAGTTTCAGAAGTTACATCATTTACAAAAAAAAATGAATTCTCGTTAGGGTGAGCCCACGAATTATGAAATAATTTTATTATAGCATAACAAAGCTATATATATATTGAGGTAGTACGTACGTATTATTAATTACAGGGCTTGGGATTTACACATAGTATCGTTGGTTAAAGAGTAGTTAAAGGTTTGAGAGACATTGGGAGTGGAAGCTGGAGAAAGCAACAACAACTCAGAAGCAGTCCACAGTCTCTGTGCTTTAAGATTGCAGGATCCGAATTTAGAAATCCGAGCTTGGTTGCAGTCGGAGAAGTACTTGCCGCAGACGTTCCTCAATCTCGGACTTGTTGTCACGTAACATGTCGTTGCTGCTGCCTGAGGAACAGACTTGAGTAGCTTGGAGACGAAGAAAAACAGCATTTTGAACATTATTTCAGTTCGTGAGAAAGACAAATCTCTCAAACAATCCACCTCTCTCTTTAATCTGTAGCTTTTTGAACATTCTTTTCAGTTCAATTTGGTTCTTCCTTGGTAAACTTGTGTTGTGTATTGTTTGTTAAGTCATACAAGTTAGATTTAGTTCTTCTACTTATAAGTCAGAAAATTTAGCGTTTGTATGGACAAAAACGGCATGTAGTTTAATAATATAAGGTCACCACTCCAGCGCAATTTAATAAATTTTGTTACGAATATCCTCTGTTGTGGAGGGACTAAAGATGCTGCAAATCATATTTTTATGGTTAGATAATTTGCACGTCGTTGCTCGTTAGCAACAAGCAACAAGCAACATCGACTCGTCGACTGTCTGAAAAGCCGTCTTTAATCCAAACTTCTCCGGGTATATCTTGCAACTCATTTAATGTATAAAATCAAAAAAAATTGTCAACACAGAGAACCAATCATGGAGACAACGACCACTCCTCTGCTCACCGGCCGATGCGGGTGGCTCCGCCGTCGTCTCCGCCTCAAAAACCCTCTTTCTTCTGAACTCTCTGGAGCCGTCGGTGATCTGGGCACCTTTATCCCCATCGTCCTCACACTGACTCTGGTCTCCAATCTCGACCTCTCTGCCACTCTCATCTTCACTGGATTCTACAACATCGCCACAGGCCTCCTCTTCGACATCCCTATGCCCGTCCAGCCCATGAAATCCATCGCAGCCGTCGCTGTCTCCGAGACCCCACATCTCACTCCTTCTCAGATCGCCGCCGCCGGAGCATCCACCGCCGCCACGCTCCTCCTCCTCGGCGCCACCGGGGCCATGTCTTTCCTCTACAACCTCATCCCTCTCCCGGTCGTCCGAGGCGTCCAGCTTTCTCAGGGCCTCCAATTCGCCTTCACCGCCATCAAATACGTCAGGTATAACTACGACACTGCCACTCTCAAGCCCTCTTCTTATCCCCGTTCCTGGTTCGGCCTCGATGGCCTTATCTTGGCTCTAGCTGCTCTGCTCTTCATCATATTGTCCACCGGCTCCGGCAACGACAGAGACGCCGATGATGGAGACTTCGCCGATGATTCAAGCAACGAAATCCGGTCTGGCCGGAGGAGGCTGCGTCTTCTGTCTTCGATCCCATCTGCGCTAATCGTGTTCGTAATCGGGTTAGTGCTCTGTTTCATACGCGATCCGTCGATTCTCAAATACCTTAAGTTCGGTCCATCCAAGTTCATGATTCTGAATATCACTTGGGATGATTGGAAAATCGGGTTTGTAAGGGCGGCGATTCCTCAGATTCCACTGTCTGTGCTAAACTCAGTGATCGCCGTCTGCAAATTATCCAATGACTTGTTTGATAAGGAGCTCTCGGCGACTACAGTCTCAGTCAGCGTTGGGGTGATGAACTTAATCGGGTGCTGGTTCGGCGCAATGCCGGTCTGTCATGGTGCTGGCGGGTTAGCCGGGCAGTACCGGTTCGGTGCAAGGAGTGGTTTGTCGGTGATCTTTCTCGGGGTAGGGAAACTGATTGTTGGTCTGGTGTTTGGAAACTCGTTTGTAAGGATTCTTAGCCAGTTTCCGATTGGAATACTTGGGGTTCTCTTGCTATTCGCGGGGATCGAACTAGCCATGGCTTCTAAAGACATGAACACAAAAGAAGAGTCCTTCATCATGCTGGTCTGCGCCGCAGTGTCAATGACTGGCTCCAGCGCCGCCTTAGGGTTTGGGTGTGGAGTTGCTCTTTACTTGCTACTGAAGCTACGAACGTTAGACTGTTCTTCGGTTACTCTGTTTTCCCCGTCAAATGATGGATCGCAGGTCGATTCCGAAGCCGCTCCTCGT
>PKML01050279.1:32841-67031 GCA_002933935.1 Eutrema yunnanense
AAAAAAAAATATAATTAACAAACTAACAAAAAAAAAGATGATATTCTGTATGTAATATGTATTAATTCTCTTTTTAACATTTCTCTTTTTTTTTTTTATGTTTTTTCTCTCTTATCTTTTTTTTCTTCTAGTTTTTCTTTTCTTCTATTCTCTTTCACGTCTCCTCTTTCTTTGGTTTCACCTAGCCGGTACCAACAACAACTGGAAAACGCTCCGCCATCGCAAACCAACAATCGTCTCCGATTTCAAAATCCGGTGCTGCAAACCCGATCTAAATTTTTTAAATACCCGATCGGATCCTAAATTTCTATACCCAAAGAACCGAAACCGAACCACCGAATTGGTATCCGAATAACTATTCATCCCAGGATACTATTCATCCCGAGACTACTATTCACTCCGAGTCTTCTCCTTTAGCTTAGACGAGGTTGGTTCTTCTCTCCAGAGATTACTATTCATCCCGAGACTTCATAATCCCAAGATTACTATTTATCCCGGGATTACTATGTGCTATCAAATATTCATCATGGGATTGTTATGTACTATTTATCACAAGACTCCGTAATCATGGGATTACTATTCATCCCAAGATTACTATGTGCTATCAAATATTTATCATAGGATTGCTATATACTATTCATCCCGAGACTCCGTAATCCCGGGATTACTATTCATCCCAGGATTACTATGTGCTATCAAATATTCATCTTGGGATTACTATGTGCTATCAAATATTCATCCCGGTATTACTATGTACTCCCTTCGTTTCTTTTTATAAGTAGTTTTGGCTAAAAGCACAAATATTAAGAAACTCATATTTTACTAAAAAATATCATTTAATATATAAATTAAAAATAATCCAGTCAATCATAAAAAAAACTGCAGAATATTATTGGCCACACATTATTCGATAAAGGTAAAAGTTGCATAGAAACATGAAAACAACTTATATTGTGAAACAAAACAAAATCTCTAAAACTACTTATAAAAAGAAACGGAGGGAGTACTATTCATCCTGAGACTCCGTAATTCTGGGATTACTATTCATCCCGGGATCACTATTTTCTATTTATCCCAGGATTACTAAACATATGTGCTATCAAATATAACAATATCAAAATAGTATAGACTGTCTATACCGAGTGCAGAGGAAGGTAAAATCGTCCAGAAAGCAATTATTTGGTTACTTGCTTAATTTCTTTTATCTATAGCTATTTTCTTAATGATATATCCAAATTTGGTTATTTGGCAAATTGTCCCTATTATCCTTATAAAGGGTATTAGTAATGCAGGGTCTTGGAAACTTGCAAAATTAGTTTTGTAAAAAGCGAACTGTTACTCAAAACTGTTACCTTATGAAATGTCTACAAAATCCCTATGTTATAGTCTCAGATAAGTAGACTCCAAAGAAAGATATAATGTCGCTTTCGAGGTTGTGTCAGAGTTAAATCTTTTATTTTGGATTTTGTATAATTTTTGTTTTTCGAAAAAAAGAGAGAGACATAACTCACTTTTTTTCTCATCCAAACCTCATCCAAACCTTTAGAGTTTTCTTTCTCATCGAAAACTCAATTTTTTATTCTGTTCAACAATTGTATCTCTCCCATTTTGGAAGCAAATCAAGCAAGAGACGAAATACAATCCACAACCCTCGATTATCACCAAATTTCTCTCCAACAAACACAAATCCATCCAAATCGAAAGCTTTCTCAGGTAAAAGTAGAACTAATTTATGGATTTGATTATCTTATACTGATTATGTCTCAAATTAAAGAATATGTTTTCTGTACTTTAACGAGTCGCCCATGACTCATTTCTTCATTTCTTCTTCAGGTGACAGATCTAGAACTACCGAAAAGACTATTCGCCTCTGGTGAAGAGCCCAACGGAGTCCAATTGAAGCAAAGTCTAAGCGTGACAGGTTAAAGTTCATGAGTGAATCCTCTCGGCAACCTTCTAGAACTTTCGTCCAAACTAGTGTGGTCAAAGACTTTCGGTCTTTTCCTAGTTCCGTCCAAACTATCGTGGATAATTTCTTCTCAACTAGTTCGTTAATTAACGATGTTCATACTACCAGATTGTTTGTGGATAACAATGTTTTATGTTCTTTTCGGATAACATACTATCCGATAACTTAATGTGTAGCTGAGTAGACAATTGAGTTGGTAAACTGGGACCACATAATTTATTACTTATAAAACCAAATCTTTCTACATCAGATATTTTCTAAGCATTTAATGCTTTGTTCCTTCACCTTTTCACGCTTCAGGCAAATTATATACCATAGGGGTATAATCGTCCAAATCTTGGATTTACTTTTTGCAGAACTAAATTTAAAGTATGGTAGGCTAGTTACTTAATTTTGAAAGTATCTGAGGTTAGATACTTCATTCACCCTATTATAAATGATAATTTTACATTTATAACTATTGAATATAATTTCATACATTACTTAAAAATACAACAAACAACTTTACAACTAACTAGTGATATGGCCCGCACCATGTGCGGGCTCTAAAATATGACAATGTTATATTATCGAACATGGAATCTGAAAATCATTTACAAAACAAATAGATGTCTTTAAGATCATGAATGTACCTACCAATTCGGTGGAAGAAGAAAAAGAATAGAAAGACCATACAAATGTTAACAAATTAGGCGCAACCAAAAAGAAACACAAAAAATATAATTTTTGTAAGTTATGGCATTTGATGTCTCGATAGACGTAGGTTGAGACATAATGTCTAAGAGTACAAATGTTAACATGATCTTACAGACATCTATTAAAAACCCGCTAAACCAAAATATGCTTTCTAACAAAATAATAAACACGAAAAATCTACGATCAATTATTGCGAAACCCGTATGAAGACACAGAAGAAATTAACTAAAGATGTATTGTATTAAGATTTAATTACTCATAATTAATCAATTATGAACATGTGAGCAATGGCGGCTCCTTCACTGGGTATAAGGTATGAGATTAAAGGCAACCAATATCACCCCTTTTATATGAATTAATTTATAAAAAAACGTCTTATATTTTTTATTTTGTTAAGGTCCAAAACAAATATATTTGAAAATATATTCGAAAATTAAACAATGATATCGATAAAAAGAAACAAACCTGAAGAATGTGCACGGATAGATTTGAAGCCTCAAGTCGCGTTACATCAAACAAAATCATTACTAAAACAGTAGTGTAAGAAAATAATCAAAAGACAAAGAACCGATGTGCTCCTGTTAGGCATGTCAATTTTAGTCCAAATCCGTGGGCCCCGCCCCAATAGATAAAGGACCGATTTTTTTTTCATGATTATCGTATATATGATATACTTCAATATTTTCTATATTTATCTTTACTAATTTTTATTTTAAAATGGAAATTCTTTTCAAAACTCTAGCGTCTTCGTGAGGCTATATATACCACCCATACAATACCGTCTTTTTATACTAAATCTCCGAGAAGGTCATACCCAACCACTTTTTTCTTTGTCTTTCGTTATTTGTTCTTTGGCTTTCGTTTGATGTGTTTTTAATAACCGAAACATTTTTGTTTTTGTTTTTTTGGAACGTTATAAGGAGTTCATTACGAAATAAAAGATTGGGAGTGTTCTAACATATTCAACCACCCCGATTCCTCAGAAAGAAAACCGATATCTAAAAACCTACAAAATATCTCGAAATCAGTATTTTTAAAACAATTATACAAAAGAGTGGATTAAACCAACTTGTTTATTGATTAATACCTTCAAATCACGTATTGTTGCCGGGTTTAAAAAAAATTCTAAAATTATACATTATCCACAACTTGTTTATCGATTATCATAATTAGTTATCCAACAATGAAAATCCGAATTGACCTATAGATGAAGAGGAAGTAAAAAAATGTTATCCATTAGGATGCACATATCCGAATATGTGATAAGGATGAACCCGGTGAACCTTTTTATAAACGATATCCTTCACCACTTTTATTCCATAAGTCTTCCATAACACTATCAAAGACATGCACCAATCATAACCCTCATGTTTGAGCATTTCGTAGCCTTAATCTTGCGCAAACATCTTTTAATAAGGATGTGATTGGCTCATGTTTATGAGGTGGTACCGGAACAACTATTATTAATATCCACCTAGAGAGCATAATTAATAGCTATCTAATATGGATCATTTGGCCTCAGTTAGACGCTAGCTTCTTTTCGAGTCTACATGCTATAAGGAACCATCAGTAAAGATAGATGAGAAGGTGATAGTGGTGATGATATTGGCGGTGCTACAAACATTAAAACGACCGCCCAAAAATGAGTACTTTCGCCAAATGTATTTATTGCCAAATCATACTCCTAGCGATTCAAGTTTTCTCCAAGGTCAACAACTTTTTATTGAATGTTTTACTCGTTACCACAACTGCTTAAGGTACACCTAAAGTGCTTACAAAAAAATTCAAGTCTTTGTGAGCTCACCCACATACTCTGTTTTGCATGCATTGTATGTTTTAAAAAACTATGCTTTTAAAGAGCTAGAAATCTGAAAATATCCTTTAAACACTACTATAAGGTCGTAGTTGACTTGAGGTTAAAACTTTGTTAAGAATTCGCATGGTGAAGTTAATGCAAGATACTTTGTTTACATGCTTTTAACCAAAAGGAGGTTGTTTAGTTTGTTACATGTTGATACATAAGTCTAAATTACATGTTTATGATCATGTAAATTTGTTAAGAATCCTCCTGATACCGCGAGATTTAAACTTTGTTAAGAATCATCATGATCATGTAAATTACCTGTTTACATGCTTTCTTTGGATGATCATTAAAAATATTTTTTGCTAGTGTGCCAAAACATTCAGTTAGATCATAGAGTTATTTTTTTACGCTAACCTGGTAGATAGATAACCATAACCATAGCAAAACCAACCAGAATTCTCATATCCATGTTTTCCCAAATGAACAAAGCAAAATAAAAAAATAAAAAAAAAAACAAAAACAAACGACAAACCAAACTAAATTGGGTTTCGAAAACTTCTATGTAGACAACATTAATGGCTTTCTTTTGTAACTTTCTATTTTTGTCCGTGATGAGGATTTTCAAACCACTCCTCAAAGTAACCCTGGAAACGGCAACATAAAGATGTCCATGAGAGAAGACATGCCTTGGTAAAAACAAACTCACCCTTTCTAGAGTTTGTCATGGCTTTTATTTATAGTCATTGCAAATGCAAGTGATATAAGGAATTGTCGATGTCGCATTCTAAAAGGGAACCATGTATCCATATGAGAAACGAACATCCTAGGTATCAAGACCCTATCATCGAGACCTTTGTTAAACTTTCCTGTAATAACCCTAGGTTCGATAACATGATTAGCCATCTGAGTAACTATCAATCGTGTTCAATTGCACAATATACCTTTTGGATCAATGTTTCTGAGCAACATAATAAGAGAACCTACCTTCAATGCCAACTTATGGTTAGGAAACCCAGAAGTCTTGACACTGTTTAGGAACTTTTGCGTGTAAACCATGTCATATGTAGTACTTCTGTAAGGAGTCTCGATACTATCAGAACATAGAAAAACTTTTTCATCACTTACCGAATGAACAAACATGGTTACGGTTAAGGCAACACATAAACATATATAAATACTAATGACACAATAGAAGACATGAAACAAAACACTATTACTTGGTAACTGCGGTAGCATATAATTAATCATTAATCATCTCAATATAGCCTTCTCCTTGAAGAACTTAGGATCAGTTCTCGTGGCAAACTAATCTCCGTAGATCTCTCTCACAATTGATCTAACAGGATCGTCGCAATCCATTATCAACAAATCTTCATGAATCTTGATTTCAGACTTACCACTGTTAGACTCGCTCAAAGTGGCCTTACCGTCTTCGATGTCCAGAATCCACACCAAAAAAGATTTTAGATCTTCGGCATCACGATCACTAAGCCCCACGTGAAGCCTCATGTTTCTTGTAAGCATGAAAACCTTACAACCCTTCCAAAGCACTGATGAATTAAGAGCATCTAAAACCGTCTCCACCCTAGATCCATCCGGGATAACTGGCAATATTTGTCTAAAATCTCTACCAAATACGATAACCTTACCTTCGAATGGCTTATCACACTTTAGCACAACACGCATGCTTCCAACGTTTCAAAACAATGCTTACTCATCATCGGAACCTAAGTGCTGAAGTATATATTTTCTTGTGGCCCAGTACGATGAACCCTAATGATCAGTCCTTATAAACTTCTATAAGAGTATCTAGTGAGAAGGAAGCATAAACAATCGGTTTTGTTTCCCCACAAGTCTTTATTGCTCGGTTGTAAGCAGAATCGCCTCTATTGAATCCGATTGGAGAGTTATAACGGTTTGGTGAAGTATTGGTTGCCCGAGATCCGGCTATACCCAAGAGTGTTTCCATCAAAGCTTATATTCAAACTCGGTTCTTGATTCAAACCAAGACCAAAGTTAGTTAAAAAAAACGATTTTGATCAGTGATACTGACATGACGTGTATAGCTGCGAAAACAAAAAATACACGTCATCACTTCGCATCAATTTCGAGCCAAAGAGGAAAATTAAGAAACAAAGGATTGTTTAACTACTATGTCTTGTTGCTCAACAGATTTTAACAAACAAACTAAACCATACATAGAGAGAAAAAGCATAATAAATGAAGGTAAGAAAGAGCAAACCAAGAATATAGAGAACATAATAAATGTGTGGTAATGTCTGAGACGATTACGTTATGTTAACGATTAACTCCCACTATTGTAATTATGGTTAGATGGCAGAGACGATTACGTTAACGATTAACTCCCATTATTGTAATTATGGTTAGCTCGATGAACATAAAATGTGTTTTTGGCTTACAGTAGGGTAAGGCCACTTGTAATGAACATTCCACCAATCGAATAAAACTTGTCTTGCTTCTCTCGAACGGTAGCTTTCTTTTCTTCTTCTTCTTTTAAAAATCTAGTTTTAAAGAACTGATATGGATTCTGTGAAGCAACATGTCCTTGAGATCACGGTCTTAGCATCTTTGTTTCCCATCTTGTGATATCTCATCACATTCACTCAACTACTCGTGAGATGAAATTGCATCTTCCGCACCTTGTGCGGGTATAAACTAAATTTTTAAAAGTTGATATATTAGTTTATTTATAGATGGATAATCCGGTTTATAATTTGGCTTTGTTTTGGACATTTTAGTATTAAACATAATATCATTTTTTAAAAAATGTTTTAAAGTTTAAACAACAAAATACCAATACATAATATAAATATTACTCCATCTGTCTTAAATAAGTGATGTTTTAAGGTTTTTTTTTTTCTCAAATAAGTGATGTTTTCAGTTTTCAATACAAAATTAAATAACTTTTTATTGTTTTTGACGATTCCGAATTCGGAGCAGGAATCGGAGCTTCGCCAGCGCTTTCGTGCAACGTAATGGAACCATTGGCACAAAGATGCAAATCTTTTAACCAAACTAAAAAAAAATCATGCTACTTCGTGTATATACACAAACAAAACTCTCTAAAATAATATACACATTGAAATCAAAAGAAAATCCGAAGCCAAGAAGAAAATCACAAACCATCCTAAACCGAAAAAAGCAGACAAATCTTCATCTTTTGAATATGATGTTAATTTAATTATATTGCAGACCTTGCTCCAAGTTATTTGGATCATCATAAGTTCAAAAGATAAGAGGTGCTGAATTACTCTTCATAACGTGTCGATTAACATAAGGACCAGTTTGTGAATCCTCATGATCGTGTTTTGCTTCTTTTATTAGTATCAAACCAGCTCAGATTCAAAAAGGGATTAATTTAAAGCTGATACATAATGAAACATTGTATAGCAAAGGAATGAAGCTTACATCCATAGAAAATTTGAACCAAATCTCTATTTTTACCTTATAAAGTTATGAATCCTCAAAATATTTTTTCTTAAAGACTAAGAAGAAGCTTCATTATCACGTAACCAAATTTATTATGGAGACTCACTGATAAGGCACAAACTACGTGCGACATTATTATCAAATCTGATGTGGAAACTGCTCAACCACCTACAGGAACATAGCCTATTGGTATGGCCTCAATCATCTCTCTCAAAGACAAAACCAAATAATTTCTAGCCTCAAACTTTTCCTCAAACCTCAAACGCCACCGACTCAGTCATCGGACTCATATGGTCACCAACAGGGGCGGAGCTACTTGGGCTATAGTGGGGTCAGCTGACCCCTATGATTTTTGTTTTTGTTTTTATGTTATATCCTCAAATAAATTTAACTGACCCCACTTTAAAAAAAAAGTTTGACCCCATCAAAAAATAATTTAGTAGTAAAAAGCCTAATTTATTTGTTTAGTTGAGCTCACGTTTAGTTTGAGACTCAATTAAAATGCAATTATGAATGATTTATTGCTTATCCATAAATTAAATAAAAATGTTATCTATTTTTGGTTGACGGTTTTGAATACAACAAAACGAAACCAAAAACTTTGAAACATGATGGTGTTGCACCGAATCTTTGACGTAATACACATTCTACGATCATTGACTCCATAGTCTCCCTTTAGAATGGGGAAAACACCAGACAAAACAAACACACAATAAAAAAACATGTTGTAAAATTAAAAATAAAATATCATTCTACACAGTTCTATAAACAAACCTTCTTCACCCAACACTCGTCGACGAACCACCCACTCATTCGATCGAAAATCCCAAAGAAACTTAAGTGAAAATTTTGAATACAAAAAAGCTGTCACTAAAGAACCTGCAACTCGCCAAATCAGCAGCGAATCTCCGAGAGAAAACCCACTAGTTGAATGCTGCATAGCATGACATCCAATTTTATTTTATTTTAAATAACAAAAACACTTATTTTTACCCCCAAACAAAAAAAATACTTATGAGCAATTTCTACGATAAACACGAAAACATATAAGAAATGAATTCCACAAAAATAGACAAAATCTATGAAGGGTGTCTTTGTTCTCACGAAAGACATAGGGAACATTATATGAACGCAACGGATTGCAAGCGGTACGATCGATACCTCCATGGCAACAAAACGCATTGGTGCCCGATATAGGCCGATACAACCAAATAGGAAGAGACTCACACGAATTAGCGAGCATATCAAGATGAACAACGGAAGCAAATTGACCTGAAAAAGACAGAAAAACTGTAAGAACCTAACCAACCAAGAAAAAAATCAAAAGGCGAGGAATATTATAAATAGCAACAAATAAACAAACAATCAATCCAAATGTCAAACCCAAAAGAAACCTAGGCAAAACACAGGAACATATAATCCATATCGTTATTAAATTGTCACTGTGAAACAGGTTGCCATGTCCAAAGGCCACAAAAGATGTATTAGAACCGGAAAAAAATATAGAGAACATGTAACTAAACAAAATACGCAAGCAACGCTGTGATGCAAAATTACCGGGTTGTAAGAACGACTCCACCCACGCACCATGTTCATCAATGGAGAGTCCAAGTTCACGAGCTGATGAACACACAAAAGAATCATTAGAAAGGTAAAGAGAGAGAGCACCATATTGCAAAATTAGGTAAAATAAAATTACATTAATTTTTGGATGCATAAAAAGACTTAAGATAAATCGTATTTATATAATATCATGATATGCATTAGGGTTTTATTTTTAACGATAATCACTATAATTTGCCATATTTTTTTTCAACTAACCAACAGCCGCGATATTAACAAATTTTATTCATATCTAACTTTTTGGATATGGACATGATTTACCTTAATCATTATCGATAAAATATAAAAATTCATTTTATACAATTATCGATATAACCAAAATTTTACTTTTTTTATCAACATTTACGATTCAAATATATTTCTGCTTATTTTGGGCCTATCGCAGCTCACGCAAAAACACTCAACAACCGAATATAACCTGATCCTGGACCGAAACTTTGCAACCGTTAAGATGAACTAACATTGACAGTTTCAAAATCTAACCCACATTAATTGATTATACCGTGCAATCCAAAGAATAAAAAAATAAACAAAACTATCTAACCAAACCAAAGTGGTATCAACATGCTATCGAATACTTGATAGACTAAACCGTCCAGCTAAAAAAATAATAAAAACTTGACTAATCAAATCATACGGCTTATAACCACATAATGGAAGAACCATATCAAAATCGTAAAGCGTACCACATGAATAACTCGGCTCCGTTTTTTTTAAAAGAAGAGAACCGGTTCCAATTGAGCCAAACACAAAATAACGCATCGAACCGGGTTTAGGAGATTAAAAATTTGAACCAAGAAATAGTATGTTCTCCTTATCTATGCGCCATTTAAATTGTATAATTTCCAATTTAGATAAGTCCATGGTTGTCATTATCATTAGCATTATATTAACAGAATATATTTACTTACAATTATCGAATATAACATACGATATTTGGTTTGTTTTTTTTCAACAGAACACAAACCGGTTAACCATCGGTTTTTTATCTTTCTTGATTAGCATCATTGGTTAATTGCCTGGATTAACATCAAAGGGCGGCGACTATAAGTGACAAATACGATGCATAACCAAATAAACGTTACTTGGTTTACTACTGCTCATTGGTTAATCGTCTGGATTGGTCTAGACGCATATTCTGATTATTTCGGTTTATTACACATTATTTAGATTTTTTTTGTTTTCTACAAATTTGAGTGTCGATTACTACCCGACCGGGTTGGTATGAGACCTAACAATCGGTTTGGTATGAAAAATCATTCATATATACCGATTAGAAGACGGATCGAGCCCCCGGTTTTGTTAAACCCTAATAATTACAAAAAGCGACCAACCGATAAACCAAGATTAAGACATGAAATTTGGAATAAACCAAGCGATTAAGTTAAGCCGAACGTCTGTTTGATTTAAGTGACGAGGACATGTCATCATATAGTAACGAATGAAATTATGACAAATAATCAAAAAAAAATTTGAATGAGGGAGAATTATTCTGAGGCCGCCACGTAAGATTATGACTTCACAAATAATAGTATGATATATTTTAGCTGCACCACAAAGATGTATGACGGACGGGTTTAATTACATACATCATGATAACGGTAGACAAATTTATTATTAATACACGAGATCACGATAAACGACTTTACATACATTATACTGAACCACGACAAACGAATTTGGGATGAACTTGTTTCCACTCATAAGTAATAATACGTGTTTTTATATTCAAATCCCAAACTAGAATAGAAGTAGTAATTAGTCATACAGTTTTAGTTAGAAAATATTAGTTGACTATTTTTGTTGTGTTTTTTTTTGTTTGCAATAGATTTTTTTTTTAAACTAATTCATTGTAGTTTTATAATAAAACAAAATTATAATCTGGCGATTCCATTAATTTTTTTCCTCTTCAAAACATTACTTTATTGAAACCTATGTAGTATTTAAAATAAAGAAAATTAATAGCCACTACAAAATACTACTATTAAGAATGGTCTAAAAATATTATTTTTATTTCTGAATATTAATACTACTTTAATAGTTCTATAGTTCTGACTTTTTCTATTAAAGTAGTATTAATATTCAGAAATAAAAATAATATTCATGTCAACTTTGTCTATTATGTTAGTTCTATTCCATTTCAAATTATCGCTAGGCATTATTCAGACGATTAATATGTATTGAATTTCGGCCATATAGAACATGTTCATATCTATTTTTCTCCATTTTTGATTACTATTTTACCCCCATTTTCAACCTCATGATCACGATTTTTAAAAAACCATAATCTGCCGCCTATGTAATTTCTTCATCATTTTATTGTTTATTTTCCATCTAGTAACTATCGATTTCTTACATGAATCAATATAAAAAAGTAAATTTTATTAGAATCCCGATTTTTTACCTTATGACATAATCTCGGTGGATCCAAGCCGTCGAACGCCTTACCGCCGTGGAATCGGATGCCTTGTCTGATTTTTTTGAACAAGAGTTATATTCTATATATGTATTTAATTTAAAGATAAACCCTAATATTTGCTAAATCATGTTCATAATCGCAACTCAAAAATGTTAGTCGTCAAACCAACTCAAAATTGTAATTGCAATTCCATTCTCTATGACATCATTGACCGCATCATGCGAAATCCATTTCTATATATCATTTCTTTCCAAGGAATCGATTGTTAAAGTTTTTGTTTTATCTTTTGTATATTTTTCTTATGGAGCCAATGCTTTAGTAGTAGTAGTATATAGTATGTAACAATTTCATGTTTTGGTCAAAAATTTAACATTAAAATTAAAATATATATATTTACTTAAAAGAATATTATTATTAGTTTTCCCCCAGATAATGCTTTTATTATTTAAATCGAAAAGCGATTAATAGTGGCCATAAACAAATTTACCCTTACAACACAAAAAACATGGTGTTTCGGAGATCATACGGGCTGATATATATTACCAGAGAATCTAAAGAGGAATTGTCTGACATCAAACTCTCAATTAGTAAAACGGATCTATATATTGTGGGACCAAAAATTTAGCACTATAGACAGGATAAGATTTAATCACGATTATATAAATAAACAGTAAGAAACAGACGATTCATAAAACGATAAAGCAATAAAATAAATCTAAGGAGGCGAGATGAATCTCTTTCCTTAACTTTAAGAATCTCCCGTAGTGCGACGGGTTTTAATAGATCCATGAGTCCCAGGATACAACCAAAGTAATTTGTATCATCTACACTTGATATCAGATCTGTCGAACATTATACTACGATACTCTCGAATAGAAACTTACTCTAAGCAGTAGGGAATTGAGAGAACTCTTGCTAGAACTTTTAGGATGTGTTTTTAGTGTATTAGAGGATGATTTTTAAAGTGAAAATCGGACTGTATATATAGGAGAGAGGCTAGGGTTTTTCCCAGACATAAAAGGAATATTCCTCAGAATATTCTAGCGGCTGCGATTTTTAAGTCGGCCCGAAGAGCATCGATCGATACCGAGGGGTATCGATCGATACCTCTAAAAGTCCACGAGCCTAATAAGGCCCAATGTGCGATCGACGCACGTGTGGTCTTTTCTTCTCTCATGTTGTTCATCATTTAAATTAATGACACAACCATTCCAAAATATATACACGAGAAAACATTTCTCGGTCAATGAAAACATTTCATTAGAAAGAGCTTAACTAATTTCTTTTCACACTAACACAATTTTATCAAGCCCTCAAGTTTTGACAAAAAATTAGTTCCAACATATATATAGTATTGTAGTCCGGAATTACTTGAAAATGATACATATATAAAGTATATGAGTAGTTACAATTTATAGGCAATAAGAAATGAGTAAACAAGTAATGGATACCGTATTATTTACTTTGAAACATTTGAATATAGAGAGGTTAACATTAATATACTCCCAATCTATAAACTTGGGACAAATGTTATGGTAATTGTTAGTTGCTCTAATTACGGTGTATATATATTGCCGTTTACTCTATTGACGTTTTTATGTCTATCTACCATAGCAATGAACGGTCCCGTAGTTTACGCCATAGGCCAGTTCATAGGTCCAAACGTTACGGTAAATAACAGTTTACTAACTCACGGTTGAGTCTAGAGTCTATTGTAAGTTTAGTATAGTTTGTATGACTTCAATACTGGGACAGTATATCCAAAGTCTTCAATTATAAATACTATATAGTTTATTATAGTTTGTTCATTTCGCATATTGGCTTTACTTGATTTATTTCACCTGAAGCTTTTGACGCCATAACTAGTATCATAATTCGGTATGATAATTTACGTAATTGACCCAAACGTTTACTCTAATGGTCTTCACCTACCATTAGTACAGTGAACATAAGTATAGAGGTAATGACTCCATATATGTCCGTTTACATTACCTCACGGACAAGTAATGGCCTCCTAAATATCTAGAAAATGTATATGTTCCTATTGTGGTCATTTTATGGATATAACTCAATCCATTTATAATAACCGTCTCAAAATAGACTTAACTTTTACTATTTGCCGCCATAACGGTCT
This sequence comes from Eutrema yunnanense, assembly GCA_002933935.1. Taxonomy (NCBI): domain Eukaryota; kingdom Viridiplantae; phylum Streptophyta; class Magnoliopsida; order Brassicales; family Brassicaceae; genus Eutrema; species Eutrema yunnanense. The sequence continues at coordinate 46,937 of PKML01050279.1, forward strand.
ATTCCAAATTCGGACTTTATAGAAGGCCATACTCTGACTAATTACTGAGAAATTGTCCTGAGTGTTATGGTACAGCACTAAATGACCGGATATATGGGTTCGTAACTTGTTTATAACTATTATAAACAACGTCATATAATTTTAAATGTAGCTTATACTGAATAGTCCATATTGATAGATCGATTCTTACGGCCATTTGCATTGAGTGAATACTTTGGTCCGTTTGCCAAAAGTATTCACTCATAAACTCCTATAGACCATTCGTCAATAACAATCAATGATCCCATGTAAACTCCATTCATACATGTGTAAGGTTAGTACTCATTTGAAATATGGATACAGTAACAATATATAATGAAATAATATTATATGTTTATGGATTACGTATTAGAATCCATGGAGTCAATATGGTTTGGTTATATTTCTATTAAGTATTGAGTTATTCCTGAATTGTTATATTGAACGGAGTATATGGGATATAAATAACAATATATATTATTTATATGGCCGTTTAAACCTTATGAATTAGGACCGATATCTAAATCATTAAATATATGCACCGTTTCATAAAGTATTACATTTTACACTCATATGACAACGGACTTGATATCACAAACTATACCGATATATGATTGGTATAGTATATTGTATATATGGTCATTAACCAAATACCTCACTATTTTTATATATAACGGTCCATAAAAATAGACCGTTCATTATTATTTTCTATTGACCGTTAAACGGTCCGTATATATTAAACCAATATATGGCCGTTAATATATATACTCAAGAATATGGTCCGTATTGAAAACATAACGGTATATGGACATATATACATGATAATGAGTTTATGTAGCCTAATTTTATCTATGAACAGTTTCTATTGGATATTATCCATATAGTCAAATAATACGGATCATAACTGAATAAACGGACAGTTATGGTCTTAAGTAAGGTCCGTTCAATAATTCTTTCTTGAACCATTGGAGTGATTTAGAAAGTATTGACCGCATTTAAAATTCATGAGTATTGACCACAATTATGGTCTTAAGTAATAAAACAAAATCGGACATAAATTACCACCGTCTAATTTGAACGAGAACCATATTATTACCTATATGTCCTTACTAGACCATACTAATATAACATTAATACGGATATGAAGTTTATTATTAGACGGTTGTAAGTGAACCGAGCTAATGTCAAATTAGATAACATTAGGTAATAACTGGTAAAACTACGGATAATATATGGCCCAATCTTATAGGCCTATAACCCGTCTACTAACTCATAAATAGGTAATATCCCTTAAACGACTTACTAACGGGATTTAGAAGTTAAAGTACACGGGTTACTATTGGTTTATATGGCAAGTTTATATGGCCCGTTTATATTGGTTACTAAATATGAAAATACTACAACTTAACCCGCACTATAATTAGCGCGGGATCATTTAAAAAATATATATTTTGAAATTTAAGAAACATTGATTTTATTTGAATTTTATAATATATCTAACTCATGATTATAAATAGAATTATCAAACGAAATAATTTATTTATTTAACCCGTTTTGCACTAGACTAAAATATTATTCGGGCTAACCCGTAAAACTTATAATCTTGAAAACATAACTCTATTATGCACCGTTTAATGACTCTAGTTTTGTGGTTAGTTCACAAACTCTTTAAAAAAAAAGTCAAATTTCTTGTGTTTAGCTTTTTATAAAATTTGTAAAATATTTTTCAACATTTATTTTGATATAAATTCAAATAAAATATAATAAACTATAGTAAAAATATATCAAAATTTCGAATAGATTTTTGTTCTTTGAATATATATGAATTTATTATTATTTAAAAATATATATTAGATAACATCTTTAATGCAAAATAAATATTTTCTATATTCTTATCACTAATTGTAAAAGATAGCTATATACTTTCCTATTTCAACTATTCTTTGTTATTTGTAATGCATTTCATGTAATAACTTACAAAACAAAGTTCATTTTCAAAAATGTCTTCTTAAATAATATCATAGAGATACCTTAGTTTATGACTTGCAAACTGAAAAACAACATAATTCCTCTCACAACCAGTAACACTACAAGTGAAGCAAAAAACTTTTATAGCAAAATTTGTGAAAATGAGAGTTGAATATCTGTAATAAGACCACCAATCCGCTATTAAAACAAAAATAAAAAACTAATGCTAGTTTTCTTGTAAATATATTTTATAAATAATTTAGATATCAAGTACTAACCCTAAACCCTACCATTGTGATTTAGTTCCTATATTCATATAATATGTGTCTATGTATTAAAACAAGAAACCACAAATATTCAAAATTATCCCAAAATAAGTGTACTAACACCCTTATGAGAATTTGCTTTATTCGAGTAAATGCAGAAAATAATGAAACTAACCCTCTTTTTCTATTTCTAAAATACCAAACCATATTACAAAGCTATATTAATGTTAACTTAATTTTAAAGATTTTTCGTATATTTATTCATTTTTTGAGAAGCAGTTTTATAAACCTTCTATACACCCTAAATAGGTAGAGTAACCCTATGATATCTCAATTTTGATTTTTTCGAGTAAATGCAAAAATAATGAAACTAATCCTCATTTTCGATTTCTAAAATACCAAACCATATTTCAACGCTATATTAATGTTAACTTAACTAGTTTTACAGGTTTTTAAGTATATTTATTTATTTTTTAAGAAGTAATTTGATAAAACTTTTATACGCTTTAAATTGGTGGATTATAACCTCTATGAGATCTCAATTTTATAGAGAAGCAGGGACAATTAGGGATCCAAACCTATGTGATATAGTTCTTATATCCATAGAATATGTGTCTATGTATTAAAACAAGAAAACGAAAATATTCAAAATTATCCCAAAATAAGTGGACTAACACTTACGAGAATTCGATTTTTTCGAGTATATGTAGAAAATAATGAAACTAATCCTCATTTTCTATTTCTAAAATACTAAACCATATTCTAACACTATATTAATGTTAACTTAACTAATTTGAAATGTTTTTTAGTATATTTATTTAGTTTTTAAGAAGTATTTGTATAAACCTCTTATACGTCCTAAATCGGTGGACTAACCCCTATGAGATCTTAATTTTATAGAGAAACTAGAATAATTAGAGATTCAAATCTTTGTGATCTAGTATCTATATCCATAGAATATGCGTCTATGTATTAAAACAAGAAAACGAAAATATTTAAAATTATCCTGAAATAAGTGGAGTAGAATTTGATTTTTTACGAGTAACAGTTGTTAGTGCTCGGGACATTGCCCCATGATGTAATGTCGTTTCGTAGCTTTTAACCCATATTTGTTAAAGGCATACCCAAATCGAACTAAACCAATTTTATTTGGACAAAATATGAACATCACATGGTGATCGTGGGATTTATGTCCATATTCTTATGGTCCAAATAAAATCATTATTTAAATTCCAAATCTCAATTATACCAGAAATATTTTGGACTTTAACAATTAATGTGGATGAGAGTCCAATGGGCCTTTTACTCTATTTAAAAACTCAATCGCAGCGATTACAATTTCAACTAAATAAAAGTCTTTTCTCCCTTTTTCTGTTGGTCTTCGCTGAGTCCCTTGCACACTGATACTCTCACGTTCCCTCTCGTACGGTCTCATTTCTTCTCTATCTTTTTAGTTTTTTGTTGCATTTTTGTTCTTTTTCTTTTCTGTGTTCATCACAATTTACGGGTTTTTTTTGTATATCCTTGCGATGTATTATTCATCAGTGAGACCTGGTTTGAGCTCTTCATGAACTTTAAGCTTCTGGGTATGTTCGATTTTTTGTTTAATTTTTCCGCCTAGGGTTTAGTTTCTCTTTTTTATTTTGTTTTTCCTGGATTATTCCTCTGTTTGTCCTCTCGGAACCTGAAGAACGCTTTCATAACTGATCTGTCTGAGTCAATTTTGTTGGAATGTTCTTTTTTTTACTCTGGAAATCTCGTGCTTTAGATTTAAGAGTTAAGTTTCCTGCAATACATAGAAAACTCTTAAAAAATTTCTGCCTTACTTTCATTCAAACTTAGGTTTTTTTTATCTTCTCCTCTGTGACCTTGTTTGAGTTCTTCTTGAAGTTTTGGCTTCTGTATATGTTCGATTCTGCTGTTATTTCTGTGCCTATGGTTTTTTCTTAAGTTTTTTCTTTCTTTTCAGATCTATTTATGCTCAGATTTCCAATTGATTGGATGATTGGGAATAGAATAAAAGTTAGGAGCAGGGAGCGTCTTCATGAGGTGAAGAAACGGAAGAAGACGGACAAAGACACCACCGTGACGTCTCCTCCCCGGAAACGAAGGCGGAGAAGACCAACTGACCCTGATTCCGAGATCGAGGATATCACAGAGACGTACCACATGGAAGAGAAGCTGTCTGATGAGATTTTGGATGTGGATGTGGACAAACCAGTTCCTACCTGCTCTGGGTTAAGTATCATGGAGAAGCTATCTGATGGGATTTTGGATTTGGATGTGGACAAACCAGTTCCGAGCTCCTCTGGGTTAAGCATCAAGGAGAAGTTGTCTGATGGGATTTTGGATTTGGATGTGGACAAACCAGTTCCAAGCTCCTCTGAGTTAAGTATCAAGGAGAAGCTGTCTGATGAGATTTTGGATTTGGATGTTGACAAATCAGTTCCGGGCTCCTCTGGGTTAAGCATCAAGGAGAAGATGTCTGATGAGATTTTGGATTTGGATGTTGACAAATCAGTTCCGAGCTCCTCTGGGTTAAGCATCAAGGAGAAGCTGTCTGATGAGATTTTGGATTTGGATGTTGACAAATCAGTTCCGAGCTCCTCTGGGTTAAGCATCAAGGAGCCACACAAGAAGCGTCATTGTCTTAGGGCAAGTGACTCAAAGACAAGCAAAGTGGCGAAGCCAAAGACAATGAGGTTTGTTATTTTTTCTTCATTCACGTGAACATAACGTCTATCTTTTCTCAGTTTCACATTAAGCGTAGAGAGTTGCCTCATGGATTTGCAGGGACAGCGCGTTTTTCAAGGATCACAACAGGAGAATACTTTGGACGTCTGAAGAAGAAGAAATGCTGAAGGTATAATAAATACTAGCTGTTTTTTTTTTCTCCTGAATTGGATAAGAATTGTTGTTGATATATTTTATAGGTGGGAGTGGAGAAATTTGCAGCAGGAGCAAAGAAGAACATGCTATGGAGGATGATTCTTGAAATGGGAGAGAAGGTCTTCCAACTACGTACTCCCGCTGATCTCAAGGACAAATGGAGGAACATGCTCAAGGCACCAGTCAAAGAGAGGTAGTTAATGATACATCATTTTTATAATTGGCAACTTAAGAATCGTCAGACCTGATGGGCTTTATTATTATGCTCTTTGCGTATCCTCTTCCCTTACCTCCCAACTATTTCCAACATTATGCTTCTTCATGACGGGCTTTATATCAACGACGATATTATGTCTTTTTGCCTAACAATATTCACCCTTTGTACGACTCTCTCCATTCACACACACCCCCACTATTTCCGATGGCCACTAGACTGGCCTTCAAAAACTTATATACTAAAATCACTTTAGATAAACAATATACGAAGATTTAAAAATAGCAGTTTCTGTGCAGACTACAACACTGATTCATTTCGTTAACCTCTCTGTTTTCATATGGTATTACTTTGATACTGCTTGCACATACATACATAAACATACATACATTTTCGTCTGCACAAAGCGTCTTCTCTAGTGTTGGTGGCGGAGGAGGAGGCGTTCCAGTTGGTGGAGGTGAGCCTTCAAGGCAGCGTGGTCTTGTCGCATCCTCTGCAAACGATCCTCAACCATTATCATCTCCTCTCTCAGGAAATGCATTCTCTTCTCCAGCCATCCCACACACTCTCCCCAATTCCACTCTTGTCGTAGCTGTAATATTCACTCCCCACCTGCACTTTGATACGATGTGAAGGGTTTATTTCAGAAATAAAGCAAGGATTGAAGAAGTGAATGAAGTAAAAGAAGTAGAGGAAGGCGCGTGAGAAGGATTATTAAGCGTGTGGACTATTCTTTTACTTGTATTTTACAATAGAAACAGGTATAAATAGATACAAAGAGGGAGAGATAAGATTTTATGCATAGATTGATAATTGCAAACGTATGTGTTTGTTGAGAGTTGAGAAACTGTAATCTCTCTCTCTGGGTATCGAACACAAGGTTTATTAGAGTGAGCTTACGCCTATGGTGTCCTCCCACTCCTCCCTGTTCATACAGAAAAACACACACAAAAAAAAAACAATTAGGCGTTTGCCAAACAATGAAGAAAGTTTCTATCTCCTTTTGCATATTAGCAAGCTGAGGAGAACATACTCTATCAGGGGTTCTGAGAGCGGCGTAAACACCAAACCAGCAATTATAATGTATGATGGCTGACCTCCATCAATATGGAACGGGACCTATTTAAAATCACGAAAGGCAAATGAAGCTTTCGTAATTAGCTTACTAGGCATGGAACACGGAAAGCTTAAAATGGTATAGATGCAGAGAGTCGTACCAGGTGCACTCTTGGCCGTAGAACTACTTGAACTTTCTTATGTTCACCTGCTCTAATAATACCAAGCTCTGCGATATCACCTGCAAATCTGTTAAGTAAGATAAAAAGCCACATATGAGGAAAAGCAAAGGAAATCATTATACTTGTGGACAAGGAAAAGAGGTCTTTACTTTTGACTGATGAGATAACGGAATGCAATGCGTTCACTGGATCGGAAGGGTACAGTTCCTTCACATCCCACGTGTAGATCATCAAAACTTACAATCACATCTCCCTGATTTAAAACTTACTCAGGTATATCACACAAATCAAGGATGAGAAGATATGATTGTGGAAATTTGGTAGAGCAAAAATACTATGACCCATGCTTTTTACCTCCTTCAGGACTTTACTTGCATCAGATGTAGGTTCAACTCTTCGCACCAGCACCCCCTACAAAATTAAGGTTACATCACCTTGAGTAGACTCAAACTGCTAGGAAAGAAGATTCAATATCCTCAACCATTATGTGGGCAAAATCTTTATCCGACACAAGACAGACGACCTAGCAAAGCAAATCTACCTCATTTGTAGGAACTTTTAGGCACTCCCGCAGAGCTGGATTTTCCAATTTCTGCAGCAATACTCCAAGGCAAGGGTAACCTGCAAGAGAAATAGCTTTAAATATTAGCAAATAACGACAGAAAGGCTCAACCAGAAGATTATGGTCTCGCAGTGGAACATATGAACATCAAGAGAAAACTCTTACCAGTGTACTTTCCGTTCCTCTCATAATCAGTCAAAAAGTGAGAAACAACCGTTGTTGGAATCACGTATCCAATATTTTCAGTCTCTTCGGATCTGTAAACCTAGAGGAAGTCTCCCGTGAGGCATACGTTTGGAAAGAGAATCAAAAACAGATATTATTTCCCTGAAAATCCCAAAGCGATTACCTGAAATGCTACTCCGATACATTCCCCTTGGTCGTTGAATGCAGGGCCACCACTATTCCCTAAAATCTAACAAGTATAAGAAGTGGCTATCACAATAATACAGATGAATGTCTTCTGAAACAATTTTAGTGAAAAGAACAAGTCACATTCAAGTTTTAGAACAAAGTGCAAGACACTAGGAGCAAAAGGAAAACAATTAATTAGAAATGATCCACGGACCTGGATTTATTGCAGCATCGATTTGAATTCCAAGCAAGTCAGATGATCCATGAGCATATGATGTTACCTGCATTTCCAAAGTTCCAACGAGGAAGGGTTCTTAAAACCTACACAACAATATAGTGGCATAAAAGTAAAGCCAAAGATATGGGCAAACCTCTATTCGTGATACGACCCCTTTTGTCACAGAGATAGTATCTCCTCCAAGAGGATATCCCACGACAGTTACTGAATCCTGCAAATCAAAGCCAACATGGAAACTCTATAAACAACTGGTATATCCAGAAAGATAAGGCAGAGAAGAACATTTAAAGCTTTTTATGCTATTAATGCAGGCAAAAAGAATGCTTTATGTATAAAAAAAAGTATGTCTACACTTCAATAAGATCACTTACAGACTTAAATTCAAATAAAGACATGCACACCACCAAAATGGACACCATCCTTCATTCTATGATATTATAATCCGACCGACAAAAAAAAATCTTGAGTGTTTGTTTTTGGTATTGTTCATGCCTCAGTCAAATGTGTTATTTACGTATATTACAGGAGAGTGCACTTGAGGAAAACTGAAGAGAGCAAGAAATACAGCATTATCTAATGAGATGATGAAACCTGAAGGCGGGGTAAATGGCCAAGCCGCAGTGGTTCAGCTCCTTTCCAGAAATCCTCGCTTTCTACTGAAAGCAAAGCTATGTCACAGTCCACACCTCTTACTAAAACCTGTACATAATAAAATGAGAGGGAAGTTATCTGCAATTGTATAAGAATTAGGTAGATGTTCAATTAAAGTTATCGGAGATATAAAAAAATTATAATTTTGGAGTTTTAAGTAGCATATTGATGAGTTCCATGCACATGCTACTAAACCAAAGCAGAAGGATCAAACCCAGGTGCGGCTGCAAGTAATTGTCATAGATGCAAAAACTAACCTTAGCGACATACTTTCTATCATCTCCTCTTCTCTTAACTTTAACCTGATGAAGAAAGTATAAAAAAAAGGTGAAGAGAAAAAAAAGATGAGAAGCAAAGGGAGAATACATAAGAAGGGAAGTAAACCTGGGTATCATGTTCCACACAATGGGCATTCGTCAAGAGCTTGCCATCTCCAATCATAAAAGCACTGCAATGGAAAGACACAAAATAGAGTAATGGAACAAAATGTTGTACTAAATGAAGACTCAATAATAAAAATGAAGACTTGCCTTCCAGTNATATGCGGTTAGAATTTGGAAGATATAAAATGAATTCGATTCATGAATATATATGTTGAGTGAGGAAATTGTATAATAGCATGAGACAACAAAGGTCTAATAGCACTTGGTCTTTCTAGAAGACTTGAAACCGGGGGCCAATAATAGAAAGGTCTAATATAGACTCGGTTTTCAAATTTGGCAATTGCTTTTGTTAAGGAAGGCACGTTGTTGTATTTTTATACACACACACACAAACCGTCCTTCTAGAAGCCCAACCCCACATACTCGCACGTCATTAATTTTGCATACGAACTCCCGTCTTCTTTAAAACCAATGAATCACGATCACAAAAGTGCTCTTAAAATAAAATTAAAACATCGAGAGAGTCGTCAATTATAATGGCCACATTCTGCTTGCGTATATATATTACTATAATACGTAGCTGCTAGTGTCTCTTGTCATTATCCTCTGTTGGAGACAAAGAGAAAGATTAGATAATATGAACACAACCAAGAAGGTGTTTGATGTGTCACCGTTCTTGCTCTTAGAATCATCTGCAGATTCCGAGACCTATCGCGATGGCGGAGGCGCCGCTCAGAATCAGATCGAGGGTGGCCACGACGGCGAAAGCATTGTTAACTATTACACAGATGGCGATGATATTGAGTCTTGTAGTGCCAGTTCGTACGAGACGTACGTCTTGTGTGACGTAGACGAGTCAGAGACCGAGTGGGTCAGGTTTTGACCCGGTGGTGAATGAAGAAAGAATACTCGCCGCCGGAGAGGAAGAAGACGACGACGGAGAAGGAGACGTGAATAGCTACAGAAGATGTGGGAGAAGCCAACGTGAGAATCTGGCCATTGATGCTGGTGCGGTTGTGAGTGAGATGGATAAAAGTCGAATGTTCTGGGAAGCTTGTCTCACTTCTTGATCTGTCTTCTGGTCTCACCGAAAGATAAAACTTTGGTTTTTCCTTTTAATGTACTTTACCTATATATGAACAATATATACCCATCAGTTACATACGTCCATATATATATATCATCATCAAATTGTAGAAAGAATAAACCAATCTGATCGCGTTCACTTTTTTTTTGTTTAACAAAAAAAGAAAATTAACTAGGGTTTTTCACCTGTATCCAACCCATTCAACATCTAACTTATTAAGGTTAAGGAAAAACAAAAAAACAAAGTTTTGATTTATCGAAAGTAAGTGGGAGTATATATCAAAGAGGCTATGGATGGTAAATGATAAATGGAACAGAATAAAATAAATAAAAACAATTAACATGTAAATCTCTGTGAATATGTTACCTTTATTATGTACGCCCCAAAGGTATATATAGTACAAGAGACTTGATAAGCAAGAATATAAAGAATATACACATAAGATATGCTATCTATAAAATAGGAGAATATCCTTTTCCGTAACACTCCCCCTCAAGATGGAGCGTGTAAGTCAAGAACGCCCAGCTTGGACCGTAAATAAAGAAATTGATCACGACCAAGTGCTTTGGTAAAAATGTCTGCCGGTTGCTCAGTAGTAGAGATATAGGATGTAGCAAGTGTCCCGGCAGTGATTTCATCTCGAATAAAGTGACAATCCCCTTCTATATGCTTTGTCCGTTCATGGAAGACCGAATTTGCCGCAATGTGAAGTGCAGCTTGACTGTCGCAGTGAAGACGCATGGGCTGAGAGTGAGAGATGCCGAGAAAAAGCGAGAACTTCCTTCAACCAGAGCAGCTCTTTACATGTCATAGCCATAGCGCGGTATTCCGCTTCGGCGGATGAGAGAGATACCCTTGCTTGTTTCTTAGTCTTCCAATTTATAGGTGAATCACCGAGCATAACCATATATCCAGTAAGCGAACGACGCGTAGCCGGACAAGCATTGAAATCAGAGTCGCAATAGGCATTGACTTGAAGCGGAGAAGTAGAAGAGAGGACAATGCCTTGACCCGGTGCGTTCTTCAAGTAACGTACCAACCGTTGAGCAGATTTCCAATGATCGTCAAGCGGAGTCTGCATGAACTGAGCGAGAATGTTAACTGCGTAGCTCAGTTCTGGTCGAGTGTGAGTGAGATAAACCAGGCGTCCGACAAGACGACGATACTGATCAGGAGCGGAATACGGTTGACTAGTAGATGATAACAGCTTGTGTTGTTGTTCCAACGGTGTGTCAACAGGTCGAGAACCAGAGAGACCGCACTCATCGATAATATCAAGACAATATTTTCTTTGAGAGAGAAAAATACCATCAGGGCCGCGTGCTACCTCAATACCGAGAAAGTACTTTAACAAGCCAAGATCCTTCATCTTGAAACAACGACTAAGGTATGATTTAAAGGATGTGATGACCGCAGAATCATTACCACATACGATCAAGTCATCCACATAAACGAGCACATGAAGTACAACAGAACCACGAGTATAGGCGAACAAGGAGTTGTCCTTGTGAGATCGAACAAATCCATAGTCAAGTAATGCAGTAGATAGTTTCGAAAACCAGCATCTAGGCGCTTGACGAAGACCGTAAATTGATTTCTTCAGCTTACATACAAGGGATGGATCGTCTGGAAGAAATTCCGGAGGTGGTTTCATGTAGATATCTTCGTCAAGGTCACCGTGTAAGAAGGCATTGTGGACATCCATCTGGTGAAGTTCCCAATTTTTTACCGCAGCGACACTTAGAAGAACTCGCACAGTTTGCATCTTGGCCACAGGTGCAAATGTTTCAGAAAAATCCACGCCTTCTTGTTGATGGTTCCCAAGGGCAACAAGTCGTGCCTTATAACGTTCAAGAGTGCCATCCGATTTAAACTTCAAGCGATATACCCATTTGGAACCGAGAGCTTTAGCACCGGGAGGCAAACGTTCAAGTGTCCATGTTTCATTTAATTCCAAAGCGTCTATCTCCTTACGCATTGCTTCACGCCATTCAAGAATCTGAACAGCTTGTTTATATGTGACGGGTTCATCTACCAATGTCATGGCTGCTAGAAAACGTTGATGACTAGAACTGAACTTGTCACATGAAACAAAGTGAGAGATAGGATAGAAACAGGTACCTGAAGATGCGGGAGAGGAGTCGGTGTTGAGAGAGACGAGGGTTTTATCATAGCGAGTAGAGTAGGTATAGTATGGCTCAAGAAGAACAGATCGTTTACGTTCCCGGTGACCACGTCCAAGTGGTTCGGTGCCAAGATCAAGTATAGGAGAGACATCGTTAGACGCAAGCGAGTTGATTTCGGCCGAGGGAGAAGACGATGGAATAGGTGAAGAGGGATTAGATGGCAAACTCCCCCTATCGATGATCGGCGTAGAAACCACAATTTGAACATCTTCATCATTAGGGACGATAACAGGAGGTGTAACAGTCGGAGTAGAGACGGAAATGACAGAGTCCGAGTACGGGAAAGTACTTTCTTGAAAGATAACGTCGCGAGAGATGAAGAAGTCTTGTCGCTCAATGTCATAGACTCGCCACCCTTTTTGGTTATGAGGATAGCCCATAAAGATACATTTTCGTCCCTTTTCTTGAAACTTGTCGCGTTGAGCAGAATGACGTTTAGCAAAACATAGGCAACCGAACACTCTAAGATGGTCATAGAGAGGAGAAGATGAGTGAAGAATCTCATATGGTGTCCGACCATTCAATAGAGGAGTAGGGGTCCGGTTGATCAGGTAGGCAGCCGTGAGTATGCTTTCTCCCCAAAACTTAATGGGTAACTTAGCTTGGAAAAGAAGAGAACGTGCCATGTTGAGGATATGGCGATGCTTGCGTTCTACACGACCATTTTGTTGTGGAGTGTACACGCACGATGTCTGATGTGCAATGCCTTGTTCTTTAAAGTATGAGCGAAGGGCAAGGAACTCACTGCCATTGTCGCTCCTTACGGTTTTAACCAATTTCCCAAACTGCTTTGAAGCCATGGCGACAAATTGCTTAAGGAGTGTAGCGACATCACTTTTGACGAGAAGAAGATACGTCCACACAGCACGAGAATGATCGTCGACGATAGTAAGAAAGTAGTGTGCTCCACATGTAGAAGCAAGCTTATACGGTCCCCAAACATCGCAATGAATCAAAGAAAAACATGTCTCTGCTTTATTAATACTTTCAGGAAAAACACTTCTTGTTTGTTTAGCTTGAATACAAACTTCGCAGAAATCACTACTATCACTATGAGAATGATCAAAATCCGATGAGCTAGATAAGAAACTTGATAGAATCTTCGTAGACGGGTGTCCCAACCGTTGATGCCACAGAGTCTTGCTTGATTGCTGAGCACTGTGAGCCTTAGCCGAAACTACACCACGAAAATGATAAACCCCCTCTCTCTCGTCACCTGCTCCAATCAGCATCTTCGAAGTGCGGTCCTGTATAACACACAGATTGTCAGTGAAAATGGCAAAACAAGACATCTCACGGAGTAGACGTGCTAGAGAGATGAGAGTGCATGATAAATCAGGAACAAATAGCACACGGGTGAGTCGAATATGATCTCCAAGGTGTAATGTTCCCTCTTTCGTAGCAAACGTATGTTTTCCATTGGCGAGAACTATGATACTTCGAGGAATCTCATGAACATCCATCAGTAGATCATCATCACCGGTCATATGGTGAGATGCTCCAGAGTCAAGTAAAATTTCAACACAAGGTCGCTTACCAGAGAGTTTATCGTGACTGTGTGAGGGATCATATTTTAGTAAACTGACAATTGCGGACCAAGTTTCTTTAGAAACACCAGGAAGGTCCGGAACCTCATCATCGTGACCAACTTGAGCATTGTTTGCTCTGTAGGAAGAGCGACCGCGTCCTCTGCCTCGCTGAGATCCTCGGCCACGTCCTCTAGGAGTATCGAATCGAGAGTAACCGCGAGAGTCACCATGCTTCTCAGTGTGCCATTCGGGTATACCGTGAAGTTGAAAACAGGTTTCGACGGAGTGATTGTTTCTCCCGCAGTGTGTGCACGGTCCTTGGTTGGAGCGTGCGACCGAGGCAATGGCATTGACACCAGATTTTACCGCAAAACCAACAGCTTCGATCCGTTCCTCTTTGCTTCGAGTAACGGTTTGGTGTCGTTCTTCGGAGACGACTTCAGAGTAGATTTGATCTAGTGACATATCAGTGTCGTGATTTAGACGGCTAAGAATATTAGTCCGAGTAGTGCCGAAACGAGATGCATCAAGGCCCATAAGGAATTGATGTATTCGCTCCAAATCCCGGCGTTGCACGTGCTTCAGCTGTTGTGCACATGTAGAATTGTTACAGCAGCAATCGATGAAAGGCTCAAAGTCATCGAGATCATCCCACATGACCTTGAGTTTTCCAAAATAGTCCGCAACATCTTGCCCGTCTTGACTGCATCCAACGATTGAGGCTTTGATTTGGTGAACTCGGGAAGCATTCCCAATAGAGTAACGAGTCTTAAGATTATCCCACATAGCCTTAGCATTATTGACAAACGATATTGCCTTCTGAACCTTAGGGTCAAGACTTGCGTAGAGCCATCCACAAATCATCGAATTGGTTTGGATCCAACGTTGGTAATCTGTAGAGGTAGAGGCGGGTTTGGATAAGGACCCATCAATAAAGCCGAGCTTGTGTTTTGCCACAAGGTTGTTGCGTGCAATCTTGGCCCACTTCTCATAATTTTCACCGGTAAGAAGCATAGGAGTTAAAACATGATGGGGATGGTCTGAGGAAGAGAGATGATAAGGAGAAGACGAGATGGTCTCCGTAGGAACAATGGTGCGTGATTCATCACCCATCGAGAGGTAAAAGATTAGTAGTAGTAGAGAATTTTAGTAGAGAGTTTTGATTTGGGTTTTTTTAGAGATCTAGGGTTTTAGAATTTTCCCTTAGCTCTGATACCATGTAAATCTCTGTGAATGTGTTACCTTTATTATGTACGCCCCAAAGGTATATATAGTACAAGAGACTTGATAAGCAAGAATATAAAGAATATACACATAAGATATGCTATCTATAAAATAGGAGAATATCCTTTTCCGTAACATAACAGAACAGAGAAAAGAATACATTTTTGGGATCTTATTACATAGTGATAGTTTGAGCCTATTTTAGTTTAATATACAAACGCAGTTTTTTTGTTCTGTAATATAATAGACTCCATAAAATGATTGACTAGGAAAACGGCAGCGCAAGCATCAGTTAAACCACGAGACGGCATGACGTTTATTTTGACTCGTCAAGAAAAAGTGGTCCAAGGTGGGGGAATCTGTATCAAATCTGAAAAAGGAGAAACAAGTAGACGCCAGTATAAAAGAAGTAAGTATATTTTGGTTTCTTCAATATTTAAGGATGTTATACTAAATTACTAATGCTAGTGCTCACCCAATAAATTGTTAGTTTCAATTAAAAATCAATTTTGTTGTTGTTTAACATCGATTCCCAAAAAATAAAATTAAAAAGATTCTGTAGCTAACAAGAACAAATAGAAGAAAAGGCTGGTGGTATATACATACATATATGTTCGTCTTTAATTCTTTATTGACCGATAAAGTAAGTTTTTTTTTATTTGCTAGTGGTATACTTATGTTGTTTTTTAATCACTTGTGTACATTTATATTGGGCTCACCAACAACAAGAATATATATATATATATATTTTTTTTTTTTTTATGGATTTTAACATTAAGGGTGTGATTGGTATGAAGTTGGAGTAAATGAGTGGGATCGAGATGAAAAGAATGTAGAGGAATTTATTAATCTTCTTAAATGTTGGCTCTACCAATCAGAGCCTGGAAATTTCCCCCATTATATGCAATATTCCATTTCATGGGCCTTTGATACTAGGCCCAATAACGAAACATTAGATTCTTCTAAGAAACATATATTAATGTCTTTTTGGGGGAAAAACTCTAAAGGGGTAAAAGAGGAAGAGAGAGCGAAAAAATGAGCGCGACTCAGGGACCGCACTCGCTCGCCTTCAGGGTGATGCGACTGTGCAAACCGTCTTTCCACCTCGATCCTCCCCTCCGCATTGACCCTTTCGATCTTCTCGCCGGCGAGGATTTCTCCGACGATCCCACTTCCGCCTCCTTGCTCCGACGCCACGTTTCTTCTGCCCACGCCGTCGACTCCGATCTCACTTACCGCAACAGATTCCTCATTAACCATCCTACCGATCCCATCGGTCTCTCTGGTCTCCTCCTTCTTCCTCAGTCCTTCGGGTTCTCNGTAAAAGAGGAAGAGAGAGCGAAAAAATGAGCGCGACGCAGGGACCGCACTCGCTCGCCTTCAGGGTGATGCGACTGTGCAAACCGTCTTTCCACCTCGATCCTCCCCTCCGCATTGACCCTTTCGATCTTCTCGCCGGCGAGGATTTCTCCGACGATCCCACTTCCGCCTCCTTGCTCCGACGCCACGTTTCTTCTGCCCACGCCGTCGACTCCGATCTCACTTACCGCAACAGATTCCTCATTAACCATCCTACCGATCCCATCGGTCTCTCTGGTCTCCTCCTTCTTCCTCAGTCCTTCGGGTTCTCTCTCTCTCTCTCATTTCTCCTTTCCCGATTTCAGTCGATATCAGCTGTTTGATTCGGATTTCTTGCGCAGAGCGATCTATCTCGGAGAAACATTCTGTAGCTACATTAGCGTCAACAATAGTTCCACCTCTGAAGTTCGGGATGTTACCATCAAGGTCCGTCACCTGCAATTCTATGATGGATTGTACCTTGGATTCATATATCTTATTATTACTGCAGGCAGAAATTCAGACGGAGAGGCAGAGGATTCTACTTCTGGATACATCCAAGTCACCTGTTGAATCGATACGGACAGGGGGACGCTATGACTTCATAGTGGAACATGATGTTAAAGAGCTTGGAGCTCACACGTCGGTTTACTTTCTTATCTATCTCTTGGTTTTTCACTTTCTCCTTGCCCATGACCGCCATTCCTCTGTTAGGTTGGTTTGCTCTGCATTGTACAATGATGCTGATGGTGAGCGTAAATATCTTCCCCAGTTTTTCAAGTTTGTCGTCGCAAACCCACTCTCAGTGAGGACCAAGGTGACATACATCTCCTGAGCATTTTGTTTGTTGCTTTCTCTTCAGGCTTGTCTAATTGTTGCGCCTTCTAATATGCAGGTTCGAGTTGTAAAGGTAGGTTCGAAAATGTTCATCCTGTGACTCCTTCCCACAAGCTTTACTTTTTCCTCTTACTTCTTAATATGGAATCATAGACGGGAGGTTTGTAAATATCATGATGATGCATATGGCCATTATAATGCTGTGTAGTTGAACCTGTATTTATTTCATTGTATTGGTTGTACAATATAGATGCGAGCTCATGTATTGTTGATGTTTGGCCAATCGTTGTATCTTTTACACCAGGAGACTACGTTTCTAGAGGCTTGCATTGAGAACCATACAAAAGCAAACCTCTTTATGGACCAAGTTGATTTTGAACCTGCCAAGCAATGGAGTGCTGTGAGATTACAAAATGAAGACCTCCATTCCACGAAAGTTACCCCAACCAGGTCTGTCAGATTTACACAGAATCGTTAATCATCGTTACATACTCTAACAAATTGTCCTAATTTGCTGATCCGTTTCTCTGCGTGTCAGTGATCTTGATGGACTGATACCTAATCCGCCAGTTATAATCCGATCTGGTGGGGGTATCCATAACTATCTCTATAAGTTAATCCCGTCTGCAGATGTTTCTGGGCAAACAAAATTCCAGGGAAGTAATATCCTGGGTAAATTTCAAATTACATGGCGCACAAATTTGGGAGAACCTGGTCGCTTACAGACACAACAAATTCTTGGCGTTGTAAGTTCATGATCTTTACTATGTGAAAACAAGACATGAATAGGTGCTAATTTGTTGATTGTTTGCTGCTCGGTTTATGTTCTAACTCTGAATGTATCTGTTTTCCTTGGGGATTTGAGATATTGTGGCCATCTTTTGACACCAATGCACATGAAATCATTAGTCTAAGTATACAGACAGCCTGGAGAAGCTAATGCAGGGTATGGTCGAGTCAATCTTAGATCTGGTGGCAGTTATAACAACTAGGAAAAATCGCGCTGCATTATTTAGCAGTATTATACTCACCGCCTTACTCTACACATCTGAAATCATTTGCTTGATCCAAAAATTTCATCGTTGTGGAAACAAACTAATGTATGATCTCTCTTCTCTTGGCAAGTGAGAACTTCTATACACTTATGTAATAGCACATTTATGAAATTCTCTGTATGTCCTTGTACGTATCATCTGGATGCTCATGTTTCAGCTTCTCTCATCATCTAACAAACTTCCTTCATCGTAGCTCCTTTTTTTTCTTTTCAGCCAATCAGCCGCAAAGAGATTAATATGCGAGTTGTTGAGGTTCCAACTGCTATACACTTAAATAGACCCTTCTCGGTAATACAACTGTTAGGTTTGTAATACTCAAAAAGATTTGATTGAATTTACATTGGTATTAAACTGAGCTTATAATGTTTTCCCTAGGCATACTTGAATCTAACAAACCAAACGGATAGGCAATTGGGACCCTTTGAGGTTTCACTGTCTCAAGGTGAATCACAAATGGAGAATCCGGTTGCCATTAAGGGTCTGCAGAATCTGGTACCCATATCTAAACTTTCTATTTTTCCTATTGTGTTAGTTTATTGAATGCCTTTAGAAACTTCTGTAGTATAAGGTCACCGTAAATCCATGTAGTTAGTTCTATTTTTCCTATTGTGTCTGTTTTTTGTTGTTGTTGTGGTACGAGGAACTCACAGCATTGAAACTCTTGCAGATGTTACCTAGGATTGAGGCATTTGGCTCCAATTATTTCCAATTGGTATGACAAACAGACCACCTCCAAAATGATCTCAATTGGTATGAAAAACTAACCGTGAATCTATGTTTTCAGAATCTTTTCGCGTCCAAACTCGGAGTCCAGAAAATAGCTGGGATCACAGCCTTGGACACAAGAGAGAAGAAAACCTACGAACTTGGTCCAGAGATGGAGGTCAGTGTACCATCTTTTTCTGGGTTCTCTCTTTAAGATCAATAATAATTTGATATTATTGTTGTTGGCATTTGTACTGCAGATATTTGTAGAGTCGGAATAATCTTTTAGACGGCCTCCGAGTTGTTCTTCCTCCACAGGTTTTTTTTTTGTTGTTGTTGTTGCACCTCACATGTGTCGTTCAAGTTTTTGTGGATTAGTTTAAATAATTTGGTTTAGTTATGCTCTTTTTAAAAGGAGAAGAAAAAAAGTAGTATTGTATTGTGTATCTTGTTGCGAACCATTTTTTTTTTACTTTTTGATTCAAAACTGTTTGTTGTTTGTAATACGTAAAGCTTGTTTTAAAAAAAAACTTAAAACATACTTGTATTAATTCAAATATTTGGAGAACAAAATGTTTCTCTTTTTCCACCATTGGCATTAACCATATATATATGGGGATACAAGTATCCAGAAATGCAAAATAAACATGGCACAGAGATGTGGCAATCAAGTTTGCGCATTGGTTCCCATCACGTCTGGTGCATTCTGAGGCCTCAATAGCAGCATCCAAGGCAAGGCAATGCAGATGTGTTATGTGACCAATATGCATTTATAACAGAATCCAATTTCCGATTATTCCTTGGAAAGCCTTAATCGATGATGATGCTCAATAATATCAGTACGAAGTAAAACTACTAATAATCACCCCAATGGCAATATACTGTGTACGAATAATCACCCACTTGACTTGAGAGGAGAAAATTAAAAAAAAAATCTCAATGGTGTTATAACAAGACCATCTCCAATGTATTGCTCTATTTTTTACTCTAAAATAGAGCAAGTTGAGTTTTACTCCAATGCCACTCTATTTTAGAGTTAAAAATAGAGTCATGAACAAAAAAAATAGAGTTGACTCTAAATATAGAGCCAAATATTAAAAACTCTATTTTTGGCTCTAAAATAGAGTAGGATTGGAATTCTTTAGAGCCAAATATTAAAAACTCTATTTTTGGCTCTAAAAATAGAGTAGGATTGGAGAAGAATTGACTCTAAAATAGAGTTTAGAGCCAAAAATAGAGATGGGTTGGAGATGCCCTAAGGAACGCTGAATTATCAAGAAGGACGACATTGGCAGGAGGAGAGCTTTTGTTATCGCACACGAGTGCAAACCCTAGGAAGCACCATGGAAGACG
>PKML01050282.1:0-25190 GCA_002933935.1 Eutrema yunnanense
TGGTGATTAACAAAGTGATTAGTGCCACGGGAGTGGATTAGTCATAATTGGGAATTTCATGTTCTAGGATAGTGTTTAATTCAATCTTTATAATCATTGTTTGTACATTAATCATCTTCTTCATGGTTGATTCATTTTCCAACTTTCTATCTTTGTTTTCTTTCTTGCATTTCGTTTTCTTTTTCCATAAACATAGAAACCAAAAACATTTGCTCTAGCTCAAGAAGATTCATGTATTCTTAGTGTTTCAATCTTAGCCTCTTTGGTTCGATATCTTAAATACCACAATGACATGAGTGGGATTTGAGTAATTGATTTGGGACTTGCAAAAATCCTACTATCAATGACAGATTAAAGAGAATGTATCAGAGCGAGAAGACAGCAGCGACAATGAGTTGGCATGCCGAGCACGAAGCAAATAAGGAAGAAATGTGTCATCGGTCTGATGGGGCAGAGTAGAAATATTTTCAAGATAAACATCCCCAGTTTGCCGAAGAACCCCGAAACGTTTATCTTGGATTGTGTACAGATGGGTTCAATCCATTTGGCATGTCAAAAAATCATTCATTGTGGCCCGTGATCTTGACTCCGTATAATTTACCCCCTGGTATGTGCATGAATACAGAGTACTTGTTTCTAACAATTATGAATTCTGGGCCAAATCATCCTCGAGGTAGTCTCGATATCTTCCTCCGACCTCTCATTGATGAGTTAAAAGAACTGTGGTCTACTGGAATCGATGCATACGATGTCTCGTTGAATCAAAATTTTAAACTAAGAGCAGTGTTGTTGGGGACGATAAGCGACTTTCCGGCGTATGGCATGTTATCAGGATGGACCACCCATGGCAAATTGTCTTGTCCAATTTGCATGGAAGATACACAGTCTTTTTATCTTAAGCATGGAAGAAAGACGGGTTGGTTTGATTGTCACCGAAGATTTCTTCCTCATGATCATCCTGTAAGGAAGAATACAAAATACTTTTTGAAGAAGAGAAATGCTAAGAAAGACTATCCACCAGAGTCTTTGACCAGTGAGCAAATTTATTTATACCGGTTGAAACGTGTAAAGCCACGGAAAACAGAGGATGTTGGTGGCAACGGTCACGATAAGAAGAAACCTGGATTTAGGAAAGAGCATAACTGGCACAAAGAAAGCATATTCTGGGAATTGCCGTACTGGAGGGAGCTCACTATCCGACATAATCTCGATCTGATACATATAGAGAATAATTTTGTTGACAACATCATGAATACTCTTATGCGTGTGAAGGGTAAATCGAAAGACATCATCCCGTCAAGATTGGATATAGAAGAATTATGTTCTCGACCACACTTACATATTGATGATGAGGGTAGAGCCCCTTTTCCTGAATACTCATTGACAGACGAAGCCAGAAGAAGCTTATTGGAATGTGTGAAAAATTCGGTAAAATTCCCAGATGGTTATGCTTCAGACTTAGCTAGTTGTGCTGATATGGTGAATGAAAAGTTTTATGGGTTGAAGAGTCATGACTGCCATGTTTTTATGGAGTGGCTACTTCCATTTATCTTTGCAGAACTACTAGACCGGAACGTCCACACTGTGTTATCAGGTACTAATTACTTAAAAATTGAGGAAAATAAATCACCTAAATATGATTATGGTAATTTATATTAACCATTTGCTGTTTCAATTTGTATCTTAGGGGTTGGAGCATTTTTCCGTGACTTATGTTCGAGAACTTTGCCGAAAAGTCACGTCCAAATTCTTAAACAAAACATAGTTTTAATCATATGCAATTTGGAAAAGATTTTTCCACCATCCTTTTTTGACGTGATGGAGCACCTACCTATACATCTCCCCTACGAAGCTGAATTAGGAGGCCCCGTGCAATACAGGTGGATGTACCCTTTTGAAAGGTTTTTCATAAAGTTGAAAGGGAAAGCAAAGAACCAAAGATATGCAGCAGGATCGATTGTTCAATCATATCTAAGGGAGGAGGTATCTTATTTCACAGAGCACTATTTTCCCTCGAGTATACAAACGAAATAAAGGTAAAAGCTATAAATATTCGCATGTTCACTAATCCATTTGGTATACACCTCGTAGCTTTTATAAAATGATTTTCACTACTTTGGTCAGGTCAAGGCGATTTGCTGAAGGTGAAGTCCCCGAATATCATTTCGATGGAGTCCCCGCTATATTTACTCACGTAGGTCGGCCAAGTGGCGAAATGGAGGAAATCTGGCTTCCAGATAAAGACTACCGATGCGCACATGCATATGTTTTGCGAAATTGTGGTTATTTCGAGCCACTTGAGAGATATAAGTTGGAATGGCTTTAACTTAAAATGTTTTGTAGTCCATACTCGATTTCTCATATATTTTTATGGTGGTACATAGTTTCTTCGAAGATTATATTAGTACACAATATCCGGACCTCTCTGAGAAAGAAATCATGGCGAAAAGAGCTGAAGAATTTCCTTCATGGATCAAAGAATATGTTAGTCTATAAATGTTTGTTATTTAATTTCACTATTGGTACTTTAATATATTTTATATTGACTTTTTATATGCATGTTACTTACTGGAAGGCCACAACTCCTTTTCCAACGTGGGTGCACGACATAATTCATGGACCCCTGAAAAGGGCCAAGTTCCCTGAAAAGGGCCAAAACTTGGCCCATCTACTATACAAGAGGATATTTGTTTCATACCCAGAATCACAGCGCGGGAAGAAATACATGTAACTATGGTGTATGTGTTACTGGAGAGAATTACAGCAATGCAGCTGACAGAGCTGATTTCCACGGTATCTTAACTGATATCATAGAACTCGAGTATGAGGGGTGGTTAATTTGATAATCACACTTTTTAAGTGTATGTGGTACGACCCTGTGATCGGTAGAGGCACTCGGAGAGGCAATTGTGGCATTGTAGACATTCTTCCATCGAAAAGATACAATAAATACGAACCATTTATTCTGGGTACGTTCGCTCGTATATCTCCCCAGCCGTTTATCACTATCTCGATACCCTTTATATATATGTCTGATTTTATACATTGATATTGCACAGCCTCTCAAGCGGATCAAGTTTGTTATATCCCGTACCCATACAAGAAGAAACCAAAGAAAGTGTGGCACAATGTTGTTAAAGTTAACCCGAGGGGAAATATTTTAGGAGAATATGTAGACGCGGAACCTACTCTTTTACAACAACAAACTGATGATCATGTAATGCTGACTACAATTGAAGATCTTGTAGTCGAGAATTCACTAGCAGGAGTAAACCCAGTACATCTCGATTACGATGTCGGCGATGCGGAACGAGATGATGAATTCCAGTGTAACTTATCCGATTCTGATGACGAAGATGCAGAAGGTGTAGCACTGTACTAATTGTAAGAAGATTATATGGTACCGATGTTATTTATTGCTTTATTATGTTATGTGATATCTTAAGTTTTGTAATTTGTAATGGCTTTAATTACCTTTGCAAGGGTCGGACTTTGGCTAATAAATATGAAAAGGTTTTATTATTAAACAAAAACAACATAATCTTGCTCTAATTAAGTTGCCGAAATATTAGCAAAAGCATCCTGCTACTCCACGGACAAACACATCAACATGCACTGCAATGGAAATGCAACCGTCATATTGCCAAGACTTCAAGTAATCGAACAGTACACAATCATTCTTGCTTTAGCAATAACATATCTAACTTACACAATCATACTAGCCTTAACTATGCCATCAACAACGAGAGCTAGCAAACACCCAATAAGAACAATGATAACTAACTTCAGGAAGCTTGATTTGGCTTCATTGTAACGATCCTCAAACCTCTTCTCAAACTCGTCTTCATCAATCCCCAACCTACGCACCACCTTCATCTCTTTGAGCTCGGTTTCAAGACATCCTATTCTACAATCCACTCGTTGTAACTCATCAATATTTGCCTGATCAACCCACTTGAACACATGCTCATCATTTTTTAGCTGCATAAAACTCATTTTCCCATTTTATGAAGACCACCATAAATAATTGCAAATCTGAAAACATATACATTAGATCTAAACCAATGCTCAGCTTGAGTTGTGCAACATAATCACACCGGTAGTATCGCCGGAATGAATTCGGTTCATATCAGGCAATTTTGGACACGATTCTCTGCCCACACCAACACATTTTTGGAAAGCCAAATACTTTTCCTCTTCCCCAGGGATCCCTTGATGTTCCACTCGAACTTCCAGAAGAGTCACCCATGTTGAATCATAGACGAAAACAAGATATAGAGAGTGGATTTTTCAGGGTTTTGCAATTTAGGGTTCTTAACTTGCTTCGATTTGGAGATTTTAAGACAAAGGGATTTTACGACAAAGATAATTCAGGGTTTCGCGAGTTAATGAAGACAAAGGAAAAGACTTAGATAAATAAAAGCGTTGTTGACTAAATCCCGAATAAGTTACCAAGCTTAGCGGTAACGCGCACCACACATCAGACCAGGGTTCGAGTATCGTGGTGCGGGGTTATTCTCAAACCATTTTTTTTATTTTAATCGGGTTTGGACAAAAAAACAAAGGATGAGTAATGTAAAGGTGTCTCGAATGTGTAAGAGAAGAAAAAACGATTCGCTTTCTTTTCAACTCTGAATCGTTGAACGGTCAAGATTCTCATAATAACATACCTTGAAAATAACAAACACCTTCAAGTGACACAACCGACATCAATATCTTTTCTTTTCCTTTTTCGGTTTCATTATCTTTTAACTTTCTACTAAGCAAAGCAAAATCATAACTTTCCTTTTAATTTCAACTTCAAAAATGGCTTCAAAGACAATATCGATGCAACTCAAAGCAATCCGCAGGAATCCATCGCCGTTTTTCACCGCAGGTAAGTAGTCTGGATTTGGTAGAACGATTTAACAATTGTTTTCCTCTTTATAGTAATGTTTTTGTTCCATTTTTGCCTAGGACTGGTTGGTGATGAAGATCACCATTGGGAAGCAATTCTCAGGGGGCCTGAAAACACACCTAATGAAGGAGGAATCTTCAAACTCGCCATTTTCTTCCATCCAGAATATCCTATCAGACCTCCGACGGTATACACAAACAAACCTCCTAAGGAAATAATAAGCTTTAGAAACTGAGTCTCTTCTCTTCTCGTCTTTTTGCCTTCTCGTTTTATAATTTGATATTGATTTTTCCAGTCTTACTTACACTTACAACTGCAAAAAAATATTATTATTCTCTCTATTTGTTTGCCCTCTTGCATTCACATTTCCGTTTCTAGGCAATGGTTAAGGCTCTTAATTCTTAGTTTCTTCGTATTTATTCTTCCTGGCTATGAAATTTTGCTTTATTTTTGATTTTGATTCCTGATGTTTCTTAATCGTACCTGAAAGTGGATACTCAATCAAACTTGCTATGTCTTTTCAGAGACAACTCTTTTTCTATTTCCCTTGTTTCATATTTCATTTCTCACCGGTACTTAGTTTCAGCTTCATCCAGTTCCTGAAATCTAATTTAAAATTATTCATTTTCATAACTAAACATATTCGTGGACAATTGGATTCATAGCTGACTTGTGACTTCATTAGCTTTAGTCATTGCAATTTGTACTTTCTATGTTCTGTTTCTCAGTATGTCTCATGTCTTAATCAAGAAACTTATATGGTGAACCGTGTTCATAAAATGTTTCGATTTACTTGTATGGTTTTGCAGATCCTTTTCAAGACCAAGGTGTTTCATCCAAACGTTGATGACTATGGGCACATCTTCCACAAAGTGTTGACGATTGACCATTACAATCCTTTCTATACCATCCCCCGTGTAAGAAAAGGCTTACGATTAATTGTGTATTGAAAAACAAACAATTGAGTAATCACTTGATGATGTTAATTTTTGTGCTAAACAGCTTCTCACTTGCATTTACGAGATGTTGGCTGAGCCATTGATAAGTGAAGACGACCATGTGGAGAATGAGATTGCCAGGCTCTACACAGAGGATAGGGCGGTTTTTGAATCTAGAGCGCTTTCCTGGACTCTGGAGCATGTTGCCGAATAGAGAATTCCTGGACTCTGGTTTTTACTTTAAACTTCTGTTATGTGTTTGAACTTAGGTTATGTGTTTGAACTTAATTTAGTTTGTACTTGTGTTAAGACTCTGGTTTTGCGATTTAGTGTTCTTACCTTGCTTCCACTCTCTACGAAAACAAGATTTATGGAGCGGCTACTTTCATGGTTTTGCGATTTAGAGTTCTTAACTTGCTTCGATTTGGGGATTTTAAGACAAATGGATTTTACGACAAAGATAATTCAGAGTTTCTCGAATTAATGAAGACAAGGGAATATAGTTAGATAAATAAAAGCGTTGTTGAATAAATCCCGAATGAGTTACCTAGCCTAGCGGTAACGCGCACCACACATCATACCAGGGTTCGAGTCTCGTGGTGCGAGTTATTCTCAAACCCATTTTTTTATTTTAATCGGGTCTGGAATCGGATCCTAATCGGGTCTTAAATTGGTTAATGACCCTAAACCCTAAACTCTAAACCCTAAACCCTAAACCCTAAACCCTAAACCCTAAACCCTAAACCCTAAACCCTAAACCTAAACGCTAAACGCTAAACCCTAAACCCTAAACCTTAAACCAGCCTAAACCCTAAACCCATGTTATCTCGACGTATACCTTGCTCAATAATTGCATTTCTCGCAATTAGAGTTTTTAAACTTGGTGTTCGTAAGATTTGATTCATAGGGGAATTTGTTGATTAGTGGAAAAAGATGGTTTTGTTAACAAGAAACACTAAATCCTAAACCCTAAATCCTAAATCGCCCTAAACCCGAGGGAAAACTGATGATCATGTAATGCAGACTACAATTGAAGATCTCGTAGTCGAGAATTCACTACCAGGAGTAATCCTCGAGTACGAGATGTCGGCGATGCAGAACTTATTATTTCAATATCAAACTATGTTAATTATGAAAAAATTATACTTATTTAATGTTTTATAATGTTATTTAGGGTTAATTATGAAGAAATTAAATTTATTTTGTGTATTATAATGTTATTTAAGGTTAATTATGAAAAATTTATTAAAAAATTTGCTACTAAATACCTACTGATTTCTGACTGATTGGGCCAAAAAAACCAAAAATTTCGACTCTATTAACCCGGGAAAATATACCGCCAAAATTTTTGGCCCAAATTTGTTTTCAACTCCAAAACACATTCGCCTTATTGCTTCATTTCTTCTCTCTTTTCTCTTACCTTTCGTGTAAACCCTAATCGCATCGTCTTCCTCGATTCTCTGGCTAGATCTCCTTCATCGAAGCTCTGTCTATCTCAATCTCCGATCCTCACACACATTTTTCTCCCAAATAACAAACCCTAATACCCTCTCCTATTCCTCGCTTATCTCTCGAAATCTCTAATTCATCGTCTCCTGTTGCGATGGGTGGAAAGAGGAAGCGTGTTCTGGTGAAACCAACAGCGTCGAGATCCAGACCGGCCAGTCTACCCACTCGGTATGATTTCGCTCCGAAACCGACATCAGAAATTGTCCCGCTGGTTCTCCCCAACAACAATCGTTCGTCTGTGAAAGATTATCCTCCTCCGAGGACGCTCTTTCTGAGCTCAAATACTCCACTGCGTCCATCGTCTGCGAATCCACCCGCTCCATCGTCTGCAAATCCACATTCTGGATCATCTCATTCTGCTCAACCTCCACTGCATGCATCGTCTGCGAATCCACCCGCACCTGTTTATTCGGCGAATCGAGTAGCACCAACGGTTCAAGATCCATCTGCAGCGCCTCAAGTTCAACAAGGTCAATCGCCTCCATATCTACCAGATCATTCTCATCACAGTTCTCAAGCCCAAAATTCTCACAACCCAGTAGAAGAAGCAGATGTCGAAGCTCCGATAGAGCCTAATCTCTCCCAAGACCAGATGGAGGCTCTGAACTCGCTGCTACTTGCACCAAGGCCGAAGCAAATCACCATCCTCGATCCCGACCTCGTCCAGCCTAATTCAACATGGTAATTTATTGCTTTCTTTGTTTGTGCTTTCACTACTTTGCGTTCAGACATGAATTCACGCAACAGAAAGAAATCAAAACATTAATACCGCTTACTTATTTTAATTTGTTTATGTTCCGTAAACATTATGATACTCTAGCAATTTACTAACTTAATACCGCTGACTTATACGTTTGATAGTATATGTAGTATAAATGTAACTCACTAAACTAACCTTTGGCATGATATCTTAAGGCTCCCCTCTCTAAATAGATGGCAAGGTGAAGACATAAACGTTTTGCTTAGTGAAACTTTAAAACTTAGCTAATATTTTTCTGTGAAATGTTTATCTTAATACAACTGTTCATACTTTCTCTTGAGTTTCTTTACATTCTGTTAAGAGTTTCTCTCTTAACTCTTACTTTCATTATAGATAATCTGAAGCTTTTTTCTGTTTTTGTAGGTTTGGTTTTGATCGATCCTCACTGACCAGGTAGGTTACAAAGTGTTTCACTAATAAGTTTGATGACCCCTACTACAGTTTATCCTGTGTGCCTAAGGAAAGAGTAGAACGATGGTTCGTTGAATTCGCGGTAACATTCTCTCCCATGTAACACCTAACTTCTGTGTAATACGTGTATGTGCTTTATATAGACTTACACCAATCTTTCTCTTTTGTTTGTAGAAAAAAAACAGATGGGATCCATCTTTAACAGGTTTGGTTCAGGGGCATTTCGAAGCCATACTTCAACTTTGCTTGAAAGACATGGTGAGCACTGCAAGGAGTAATGATGAGCAACCTAGATGGATGACTGATAAGATATGGGAAGAAATGAAAGCACACTGGAGCACTGAAGAACAAATAACAAAGAGTGCAACGACCTCAGCAGCTCGGATGTCTGAACGAAAAGGTCTCGGGCATCACAAACACGCCTCTGGACAGAAGTCTTACCGACAAATCAAACAAGAAATGGTAAGTCACTTGAAACTATAAGTTTGCTTTAATCTGTGATAATTGGTGGTATTTTGTTATTGCTTTTCAAGTTGACTGAGTTGGTTTAAATCTGATTGAGTGTTGCATTCAAGTTTAAATCTGATTGAGTGTTGATTGACTGTTGCATTTGCGTTGACTGAGTTAGTTTACTGTTTATAATTTTTCCATATCAGGTTGAGGAATTAGGTAGACCAATCAGTTTCAGTGAGGTTTTCATCAGGGCTAATACGAAGAAAGATGGAACCTTTGCAGATAAAAAAGCAGAGCAAGTTGCTGAGCTCTATATGCAGAAAAAGCAAGAGAAGTTGTCTAACCTCGAGTCTGGGACCACATAGATTTCTGATGGTCGTCATCCAGCGCTATCCATTGAAGAGGATAACGAGGTTTTTATTCAGGTTAAGTGCTTCCTTCACTAATTTGTTACGTTTTGGATTTTAATTGATAATATAGTGTTTGGTATTAATTTGCTTTCTTTTATTTTGGCAGTCTACGTTCAAAAACGATAGAGGAGACCTGTTTGGCATTAGAAGCCTCAAGAATCATCTCAAGGGAAAACACCTGGAAACCTCTGCTTCTTTCCAGTAGATGCAACAACATATTGAAGCGGCTCAAAGGAAATTTGAGGAACAAGCTGCTCATATCGCCCAGCAAGAAGCAGATAATGCTCGACTTGCAGCTGCTCAAAAGGCCCACACCGCCGAGCTTGCGATTGTGAACAAGTTCTTGAAAACCGACAACCGATTCCTCGCATTCCTTGCCCAAGAAACTGATGCTGATGGTCCATCCTCTCCTCTCCACAAATTAAGCTAACTTCTTTCTCCCTTCTTTATATCACTTGAAACTTTAAATTTATGTTATGTTTTGCAAATGGGAGTTGCCTTTCCATTTATTTTAGAACTTGAAACTTATGTTACTTTGTAATTTCGATTTTATGGTGTATGGATTTGTGTTCTTCAATTTGTTTTACTTTACTTTTGTTTTGAGGCATGTTTAAATTAAAATTAACAAACCAATTAGTCAATAAATAAAATCAAACAAAGCTAAACCAAATCAGGAATTCAAAAATCTAGTAGTATGTATTCAGTAGCAAATCAGTCGTACAAACAAACACAAATCAGTCGCAAGATAGTCAGCAAACCGACGTAAATTATGCCAATATACGTAATATAGATGCTCAGATCAGTCGTAAATTAGTAGCTACAATAGTAGGTAATCACTCGCAATTCAGTAGTCAAATTTAACGACTGATTACCGACTACGGCTGTAGTAGCAAAATTAAAGTCACTATTCAGTCACTTATTAGTCGTAACATTTTGCTAATGATTAGCGACTACAGCTATCGTAGCAAAATTAAGTCACTATTTATTCACTAATCAGTCGTTCAATATTGCTACTGATTAGCGACTTAATAGTGACCGCCTAATACAAGTCGTAAATCAGTCGTGAATTAGTAGCAAAATCGCTACTGGTTTTTTTTGCGACGAGACCTTTACCTACCGCATAAATCAGTAGTAAATCAGTCGTAACGAGGTGTTTTGCTACTGATTTCCGACTGTTTTTGCAGTAGTAAAAACCCAGTATCTTGTAGTGACTGGATGACGCATAGTACCATCTGAACTAGCATTGTTTAAATGGCAACGCACCTCTTCAGCCATCCTTTTGGATCTAAACATCCTCCTAAAGCTGTCTTTGATTGGAAAATATCTCAGTACTTTAGGTGGAATCCCTTTCTTTTCCTCACCAGTATGTTTATCCCTTTCCCATCTTGAAACACTACATCTTGGACAACTTTCCATATCATTGTATTGATTCTAGTACAGAATGCAGTCGTTCTTGCATGCATGAATCATATCATATCGAAAACCAAACATCTTCAAGAATCTCTTCATCGCATATGTCGATATGGGGAGAACATTATCTGTAGGAAGCATGTCAGCTACTAATGTCAATAGCTGATCAAAATAATTCTCTGACATCCCACTCTTCACTTTAATTCGGTAAAGCCCCATTATCGCAGACACCTTGGTGTAGTTGGGACAATTGAAGTATAGTGGAGTTTCAGCATCTTGTAGTTTTTTCCTAAACTCATATTCCTCTTTACTATCAACCTCATCTGCCTGATCTGCAATGTGGCTCTGGGGCTGTGTATTATCTTCACCATCAAAGAAAGATGTTCTAATCAAGTCATAAGCTTCAAATGCCGAGCTCGGATCATCAGATGGCTTATCAGTCCTTATATCCCCATGCAGACTCCTACATGAATTCCTCTTGTATTTATAATCCATACCCCTAATCACTAGATGATCCAACACTATATCTATCGGTTGATGGGACAAATTGCGGCAATCTATGCAGGGACACAGCATGTCACTAGGATTACGCAATCTCATTGATGATGCGTGTATAAAATTAGTTACCCCTCTCTGATAGTCAAGGCTAGCCCTGTGAGTAAAAAAATAATAAACAAATCCATACTCAATATCACTTTTCAATCGTACTTAACAAATCAATGAAAATAACAAACAAATCCATACCTTGGAAGCCAAACTCAAGATTTGTCCATGTTACAACAACACCAAAGCTCCACGACCAAGTATACATACATATAAGATAATAACTTTCAAAAAATAGACAAACAAATATGTAAATCAGGCACTCAAATTAAATACCAATCAAAAAGGCAGAAGAGAACAAGAAAGGAATGAATGAAAAAATATATATATGAAAAGTAATTACTCACCAGCCAAATTTATTAAAGAAGTCGATCAAGTTATGAACCCCAAAGCTCCCTGCAAAATACAAAAACTTGGAGACGCAATCAAACCTAAATTGATTACACTTACAGAAACAATAGATCGATAACACAAATTTAAACTAAAACCATACCCTAAATTTCATATACCTTTAACAAACTCGAACCTTGAAACTTGCCTGCAAAACATCAAAATAAACTCGATTCAATACAAAACCCAAAATCCATGTATATGCATATCGATTAACAGACATATAACCTTTCAATATCAGCTTCGTTCTAGAGCAACTGACGAGAATCGATCCGGAAGCAACGAAAACGAGAAATCCTTGCCACATCGTCAGATTAGGGTTAGGAAAAGTGAGAATTCAAGAGCGAGAGTGAGTTTTTGAGAGGAGAGAAGTGAGATTTTGAGCTGAACAATGACATGCAACAATGTCGAGAGTGAGTTTATGAGAGGAGAGAAGTGAGATTTCGAGCTGAACAATGACATGCAACAATGTCGAGAGTGAGTTTGTCTCTGTGAGAGTGAGTTTTCGAGAGGAGAGAAGAGATTTGTTTACGAGAGGAAAAATTAAGAGCCACATTTTTTTTTCCAGAGGCGGGCAATTAATTTGGTTTACGTGCCCGATAATAACATAGCGATTTTATTTTACTCCTGCTATTGTATCACCAAATATTTTGCCGCGTATCAATTTTTTAATCTGCCCAACACATTGATAGCGTTTACAAAAAAACAAACGCTATGTAAAATCAAGGCTATGTCAACCATAGCATAAGCACTTGAAACACTATCTTCTTCTGTTCTTGTAGTGCATGCCTTGGCTAAAACTTCCTTCTCTTGGTAAGATTTTCAATTTCTCTCGGCTAGAATTCGCTTCGGCTAAAAATTTCTCTCGGCTAAAACTGAAATTCTTATAGCTAAAACTAGATTTTGCCGACTAACATGAATCTCGTTTGGCCAACTCTTTTTCCTCTCAAGCTAGCTTGATTCTGACTCGACCAAAATATTTTTCTCGCCCTAAATTTGAGGATTCCGCCTTCTCTCAGTCGATTCTTTAACTTTTATTTTTCCCTTTAACATCGACTAAATCTTCTGCCTTCGTGCGGGTTATCACATCCTCCCCCCCCTTATTAGAATTCGTCCCGAATTCTCTTAAGGTCGTGGTGACTCCCCTGGCTCGATGTCTATTTTCTAAAGTCGTGACGACTCTCTTGCTCATTAGAATTCCTCCCGAATTCTCTCCTTGACCATCCACTTCGAGGTTTCTTTTAGAACTCGCATTGAAGTCTTATGTTCCTTATTTTCAACGTCTCTGTTGCTTTACCTTTTTTGAGGCTATTCTCTTCCACCTTTTCTTCTTATGTGGCTTGAGATTTCCCCTCGACGTTCGCTACTAACCTTTACTCCCTAAACGTTCGTAACTTTTCTTCTTTGGAAAGTCATCCCCGTCTTGGGTTCCTTTCCGTTCCACTTCTTTCTTTTGGTAGAAGACCTCTGTCTTTTACCATCATGACCCTCACGGTCTGATGCACTATCATGATGCCGCCGTTCTCCTTTGCCGTCTAGCATTGACATCATCATCACTACGGTAAACATCCTGGTTGGCTCCCTGCCTATCTTCCGGTCGACTAGTCTCTCTTGACTTGTCTCTTTACAAACCGTGGTGGATCTTCATTGGTCTCCACCTCGGCTCCAGATTAATTTTCTCCATCTCCACTGATTTAATAATCTCTCGCCGAACTAGCGGTTAGATCCTCTCGATCTCTTCACCCTTAGCAAATCCTCCCGACCCGCTTTTCACTTCGTTGACCATCCGGATCATTCTTAACATTGCTGATCTTCCCGATCTTCTCTAGCACACCAACTCCTTATGGTTGCTCGTCTTCTCTCTCGGCTATAAATAGTCTCCCTTACTCGGACCCTTACGTGGGTTAATCCTAAAGCACTTCTTTTACTAAATCCTATGGTTTTGCAATTCTTTCCTTAATTCACAACCTAACATATTTATAATTTTCCATGCCCTCTACGGAATTCAGCTCTCGGTACGCTTAGAGTAATGATGATTCCGCTCAGAACTTTAAGTAACCGATCCAATCATCATTGGTTCATATTATGCACATAATATAACCATCCATGATCTCATAGAATATCACATTCTATTAAACATACTTCACATATGTTACATATTTCACATATCTCACATATGCTACATATATCACATACTGCACATATATACGTCTTTTTCACAAGGGACCCAGTTCTGTCTCCCCTAACCTAGACACAACTACCTATGTGCCCTGCTCAAACCGAGTCGCTGGATCCTCTTGATCCCTCGGTTCCGTCCGATTCACTAGACTCACTGGATCCTCCCGATCCTTCGGTCTCGTTTGATCACTTGCTTCGTCGGATGTCGAGTAGGAAGTAGTATGAGTGATGGATCGCGCTGGTCCTTTATCCTAAGGGTCTATCAAAAATCGCACGTGTAACACAACGCCATGGGCGGCAAAAGCCATCTCTGCAACTTCGTACAGTGACACGCCCAAGTGGTATAGCTTCTCATGCCACATTGCTCGCATGGTCCCATCAGTCTCGAAGGGCTCATGCGAATCCTTCTGGCCGGTATCCTCCACTGATAAGGCCCTTCCGGCATCTCGCCTTGGTTAACTCCTCTGGTGACGGTGTCTCAACATCAGTCTCCACGTCTTGCTCGACACTTTCCGGCGGCGGTGACTCATCATCTGCTTCCTCGCGTCTTTCATCAACCTCCTCTTCTCTTCTTCGTATTAGATCCAGGGTTAGACCTAACACTATCCCAAAATACGGCATGCCCTCGCCGTCCACTTCATGTGCAATACTCCCACGCGCTGCTCGCAACTCCTCTGCGTCCCTTTCATCGGGCGGTGGTCCTACCCAATCAAATGTGTTTCTCCACGCCTCTTATTGCCAAATGCTATCGATTGGATCGTTTGATCTTGATCCCTGATGTGTATCTGATTCGTCTCCGAAATTTTATGTCTTAAATTTATAAACCTTAAAGCCTGCAAGTCACATATGTGCGTTGTAGTACTTGAGGTATCGATCCACAAGGAGAGGGTGCTGTTCTATGAGACCTTAGACACTGTATAGTAAATTAACCTAGAACGCATATATTTTTATAGGGTTTTTGTAACTAGAATTGTAAAGAACGAGAAACGGAAAACTTATACTAATCTAATCTAAGAAAATCGATGGTTACTCTAAACTAAGGGAATTTTAACTACTAAACTATTGCTAAGAAAAACTAAACCTATCATAAGAAAAACTAAGACTATCCTAATATCTAAGAAAATTGACTACTAATTTAAACTAAGACTATCCTAATACCTAATGAAATCGATAACTAAACTACTTCTACGGACTCTATTGCTAAACTACACTACTATAGACGGTTGTAACTATCCTAAAATGTTGCTGGGCGAGAGGAATATCTCGGGGTATGCTCGATTCAATCAAACGTCCCCTAGCTCATTAGTAACCGGTGTTTCTAGATTATAATTCCACGAACAAGTCATAATAATGACGTAGTCTACTTCCGTACAACCTACATCCTACAATCTATTCACTCGACCAGTAGCTTCCGTCTCTGGCTGCGCGTAACATTGTGATATGCTAGTGGGTCCATAGGTTCACAGCATTCCATAAGTATACTTTCAAAATCTTACGACGCGCACGCCTTGTGGATGAACTTTGCTGGTGTTTAGATGCAACACTTCCGTGGTTCTAAACTCCCCTTGTCAGCCTCTAGTTCACGACACTAGATTCATGCATTAACAACTTTCCCTTGTTGCTTCAACTCCCCACGTCGCCTCAGATCCCGTCTCCCAAGGTAATGCTGCTTTTTCCCTTTTTCTCTTCTCTCTCCTCGTTATTATTGTTTTTACTTCCATTAACTGAATTATCTTCGTCCCTTTTTCATTTTTATCCAATACATTGTTCTGTAAAACTTCAGCTTCCATTGTTTCCGATCGAATTTCTTTCTTTTTCGAGCTCGATTTCCTTTGGTTTTTTCCTTTTGTGATGGCCTCTACTTCTCAACTGGAAACTCCCCCTCTTCTTGATGAGAGATTTGATTCCCACTCGAAGAGTACGATTTCGGCCGCCGATCTTGCGAATATTTCCTCTTTATGCGGGCTTGATATTGGTGATCTGCTCATCCCGTCGGCTGATAGCTCCCCGGAGACTCCTCCGGAGGGTTATGCATGTGGTTACGCCGCATTCTTCCTGAGGTGTCGCCTTTTTTTTTCCCTTATGGCAGCTATCTCTAACATCGTCAGCGACCTCGGACTTGCCCTTCCGCAGCTTATGCCTAGCGCGATGAGGTCCCTTGTTGCACTCTGGGTGGGTTCTATGGAATCTGGGGTCATATTCGACACCGAGGTCTTTCGTCAGCTTTTTAATGTCAAAGGGAACTCTCACCTTCGTGGGACCTACTATTTTCCGTCGAAGGTCAATCGATCCGTCTTTAGGTTTAATGTGAGGGATGAAAAGTGGTGGGAACAATGGTTCTATTTCAATATTTCCAGTGCGTCAGTTGAGGGCGAGTCGGTGCTCCGACATTCCTGGGCCCAGATCACTGGTCAGCGCGATCTCCTGGATGTTGATTTGAACAGCCCTTCTGGAAGATTTAATTGATTGTTCCCCCCCCCCCCTTTTAGTATGTTGATCCTTTTTTAGTATGTTGATCCTTTTTTCTTTTGTGCAGAATCAATCGATTCTTCAAAGACAGTGACAGCTGAGGTCCAGCGGCTTGTCGACCTCGTCAAGGGCGACGGCTCTGACAGGAAGGATTTCTCTCTCGACAGAATTCAGCAAGCTCGTGATCGCCGAGCCCCCGGGTTATCCGTCGCATCTGCTTTCCGGCTAATAGGTTTGGGTGGATTTATGTCTTTATCTTTAAGAATTATTTCTTTACTTAAATCTCTTTTGTTTGATTCCGCAGATTCTCCGGTTCCGTCTCCCCTGCTTCAAATTCAAGCTCCGATTCCCGATCCATCTATTATTCCCAGGCTCGAGGCCGTTGCTAAAGATTTAGCTCGTGCCGAGATTGATCCCCTGGCTGGTTCCCAGGTGACAGCTGTTGCCCCTACTACCTCCCAGATCGATCTTACTCGTAGCGAGAGCTCCACTGAATCCAGCAAGATGGTTCCTCCCAAGAAACCACCGTATCTTTCTTATAGGGAGAGGATACGATTGCGCCCTACCCCGACGGTAGCTGGTGCTCTTGACAAGAGGGTTAAAGAGGCTCTTGGTAAGTCTGTTCATGCTGAGATGGCGCATCGAGAGGAGGTTGAAAAGGATGAGTGTCGTGAGCCCGAAGCCGATCCTGTTGGAGGTGGCATATTGCCAATAGGTGGTGAAACCGAGACTGCCCGACACGATGTTCGAGCTACAGGTCCTCAACGGTCCACTTCCAGGGTGTCTTCTAAGGAGCCAAGTCATTCGGCTGAGCAGAAGTCCGGTTCCAAACGATCTCGTGGTGATGGTTTTGATGGTGAAGAAACATCAAGGAGGTACGCGATACCTCGTTCTCAGGGTAGCGGAGGTGCTTCTCCAAATGCCTTTAGGTTCGACTTTGACGGACCTGAGGCAATTGTGGAAAACAGCTCCCAGCTTGCAAATCTCTTTAGACGTGTTAGGCCCTCGTCTTGCTTCTTGCCATATCTTAGGAATATGAAGAAGCCTGAGGGCTATATTCAGTTCGCAAGTGCGATGGGCCAGGTAGTTTTTGCTGTATTTATCCCTTTTCAAGAATGCAGCTTGAAGTTGTGTGAAGTTGTCTATCGAGTTCGGTTTCAGGGAGGTGAACCATTCCAGGGCCGAATCTGTTAGATTTTTGGCGAAGAAACGGCAGCGTGCTGACTCGAGGTCACCCCCGGGTAATCGCACCCTTGAAAATGCAAATTTGAAGCTTCTCATGAACGCCTTGGGGTCAGTCTCTCCGTTATATCTAGGAAATCAGATGTTCCCGACATCGCCGAGCTGAGGGCTCACGATTTGTGAAGTGAATGGGGTCTGATTGACCTCGTCAATTACCCTGTCTATCTCAGGTGCTGAGCTTAGAGCAGCGTGGACCTGTGATCTCATTCGCTGTAGCTCGGCGTTCGTTTCTTCGCAATACTTCTTGATAGATTCGAAACCATGTGAGCTGCCAGGTCCCAAGTGGTTTTCGTTATTGCTCGGGAAGCGGAGCAGGGATTCCCCGGCAGGTCGGATCTCGTTTATGTTTTCAGAGCGGACCTGATTGGTTAGTAGATCCGAGGTCGGGTCTACTCCTGGTAAGGTCGCTGTTGGCGTAACTTCTTCTTCCGCGACCTGGGTCGTGGAAGGAGTGAATATGGGATCCGATATCGTCGAGTTGAACTGCGAGGTGGTGGCTGAGCCGATCATCCTGCTGGTTGAGGCGTTGATA
Organism: Eutrema yunnanense; assembly: GCA_002933935.1. Classification (NCBI taxonomy): domain Eukaryota; kingdom Viridiplantae; phylum Streptophyta; class Magnoliopsida; order Brassicales; family Brassicaceae; genus Eutrema; species Eutrema yunnanense. Next base: position 18,203 of record PKML01050282.1, read on the forward strand.
TCGGAAAAGTTTAGTCTTGTCACCGGTGGAGGTGGGAACGGCAATCCTCCCTGCCCATGGGCGAGAAAGGATTGTGCCCCAGGTGGGATAGCGAGCCTCCCAGAGGTGCCTGCCCGATTTGCTCTTTCGAGGTCGTCCTGGCGTGATGCCATTGAGCGATTCTGCTTTATGAGGCAGGATATTAGGTTCCGGATCTCAGCTATTTGATCCGGAGCCGATTGGTTCAAGGCTGCAGGTCCCGAGGGGTCGACAATGTCGTTGATCTCGGTCGAGGCACTTGCTCCCGAGGCGGTAATGGGAACGCTTGTTGTTCCGTCCAGGTCTGCTGAAACGATGTCGGCGGATTGGGTCATGGGAATGGAGGTGTTTATGACTCCAGATGATGTAAAAACCGCCGCACTTGTTGTATCTGCCATCGTTTTCTTTGGAGTGGTTAGTTTCGTAGGTTACAAAGAGGAAGTTGTTTTGCCCTTCCCCACAGACGGCGCCAAATTGTGAGAGCTGAATCTCATAACCTCAATTCTTGGCCTTTTTCAGGTTGTATGTTCTTGAAAAATAACAAAGAATTGCGTAGATGTGTTTGAGAAAGAAAGCGTGTATTCTTCTTATTATGCCAAGAATTTGGTTTTTTTACAATGACCCTTTTGTTCTAATTTATACAAACTCGGGAAAATATAAACGTCTAAATATTAATTTAAAACTCGGAATTGAATTCGTGATCTTCAGATAAATGCCCAGCTTGATCCTGGGGAGAATGCATTTAATATGTTTGACTTGCTTGTTGTAAGCTCCTTTTCGAACGGTCTCCTTCTTTTCCTACGTGCTCGGCCTCTTCCCAGATCGCGAGCTTGTGTTACGGGCTTTTCAGTGAGATGGGCTTAATTTTAAGTACGCTAAGTCAAGCTGAACTTTTAGGTGTGGGATTTGGGCCCAACACTAGTGACCAAATCCTCGAACCTCTCAATATGATCCATGGGATGTTCGCTGGAAAGACCATGAAAAGGATGCTATCCCACAAGAGTGTAGTATGCAGGTTTCAACTCAAAGTCATTCCTCGAAAAAGCAGGAGGACGGATCGCAGATCGGTTTGCGTAAAACTGGTCAGGTCTGTTGCACTCACCAATCGTTCTACCACGATTAACCACATAATTCCCAGCTTTCACTACGTTCGCGTTCCCAGCGACATTCCCAGTGACAACAGGAGCAGGTGGAATGATGTTCCCCTCTCCATCCAGACGTTGTCCTCTCTCATTGCACAACCGACCCTCTTGGTCTCTGTAAGCACCAGCTGCATCTTGAACCAACTCCACTTGATTGTTGTTCATCTTTGCTAGCTTCTTTGCTCTTCTGTTTGTGCGTTCCAAAAGTGCTAGTTGCTCGAGTTACAGATCAACAAGCTGAGTGCTCTTGCTCTTTCTGGTTTCACGATTAGGCATACACCTGAAAACAAGAGTCAATAACGTAAGTAACAAAAAATGTGATGAGTATCGACCGATACCAAGTGGTGTCGATCGATATCAACAAAAAGAGAACGACGAGTATCGACCGATACTAGATAGTATCGATCGATACCGACGAGCTTAGTCGAAATTCTCAGACTAAAATCTAATGGCGAATTGAGTTTCCTAAATTCTCAGACAAAAAGCTCTCTCACAAACCAGAGTAAAACTAAGCAAGCGTGGAATAAAGCATGCGTAGCGTAGCCATCAAAGTGGCTGTAAAATCATATTAAATAACCTAAATCACGTTTTGGGTTGTAAATATTAAAGACTTCTGGGCCATTTTGCAATTCTTCAACTCTTCATTAAAGTCGCGGGTCGTGTCTGCCTCGATGAGTATCGACCGATACTAGGCAGTATCGTTCGACACTCAGACTTCAAATCGGGTACTCAACCACAAGAACGTCTGCTTTGCTCCATAATGCTCCAGAAAGCTTCAATATCTCCAATTATGCTCCAAACATGCTAAAACCTGTAAAAGACTCTAAAAACTACGAAATAGTAGAAAGATTCTATAAAACGGACTTATATCATGGCTTAAACGGGGGTAAAAACCATGATATATCAAACCCATGATGTGGACAATCTCTCTGATACGATCTGTATCTCTCCCAAGCAGCCTTGAAAGCCTCAGTCATTCCATGAGAAAATTGGGAAATCTTGTTCCTAAACTCTTCTGATCTCGCATCATCATAGAAGTTATTAAGGAACGCAGTCTTGGTCTCATCCCAGGTAGTCAATGACCCAGCTGGCAACTGCTTGAGCCAATAAGAAGCATATCCACCAAGAGACCATGGGAAGAGCTTACAAAAAAGGTAGTCATAGGAGACTCCACTGCACTTAATGCTAGAGACCAAATCCTTGAATTTCTCAATGTGATCAATCGGGTGTTCATGAGGAAGACCATGAAAAGGGTGCTGACCCACAAGAGTGTAGTATGCAGGTTTCAGCTTAAAGTCGTTTCTCTGAAAAGCAAGAGGACGAATCGCTGATCGATTTGCGTAGAACTGATCAGGTCTGTTGTATTCACCAATTGTTCTACCATGCTCAGCCGCAACGTTCTTAGCATTCCCTGCATTCGCAGCGTTTCCAATATTTGCAGCGAAAACTCCATCAACAACAGCAGGGGCAGGAATAATGTTCCCATCTTCATCCAACCGTTGACCATCCTCATTGTACAAATGACCCTCTCGGTCCCTGTAAGCACCAGCAGCATCCTGAATCAAAATCATTGTATTGTTGTTCATCTCTACTTGCCTTTTTGATTTTCTGTTTGTACGTTTCAACTGTGCTAGCTGCTCGTTTGACAGGTCAACTAGCGGAGAGGCATGCACCTGAAACACAAAAGTCAAGAACATAAGTAATCGAAATTCACGACGGGTATCGACCGATACCACTAGGGTGTCGATCGATACTCAACGATTTAGACGAAATTCTTAGCTAAAAGCTAATGGCGAAATTGAGTCCCCGGCAACGCGCCAAATTTGATATGCTCAAATTAATACCCTATAAGTACTAAAGCAGTTGTTGTAGTATATGTAGGGGTCGAACACAAGAACTCAAGAAATCACACAATAGATCAGATATATTCGAATTAAGCTAAACCAAAAGATGTAATTGAAAGCAATACGTAAATTAAACAAGTTGTAATTCGATTGGGAGAAAGATAGGTTCAGGGTAATTCACATAAATTCAATGAATGGAGATAAACTAACTACCATGATTCACATTTAGCCCGGTTCTTAAACTCAAATCACTAAAGTATAGCTAACTAACTCTCGTTGCGAAAACTATCTAAGTCTAAATCCTAGAATTTCAAATCTCGTTGCGAATCCTAAAGTATAAACTAGCTTTTAGTTCAAGTTTGATTTGTTCACAAAACAACTAAACCAAATTTCTTTGCGAATAGTTATTTTGCTCACTCTAAGTTCTAACAGGTAATTAATCGCACTCTCGTGCCTAATCAATTATCCTAAGATCTAAGTTCCAGATTCGTCAACCTAGAATTAGCTTTGAGAACAACCTATGGTGAAGAACTAAATCAGATGGTGAATCCTAATCAACTAATCAACCTAGCATGCAGAAAAAACCTTATGAGAACCCTAAACCTAAAGTGGATCTACTCAGACATGGAGAATAAAAACAACATGATTGAATAGATCATCAAAGAAATCAATAAGAAACAGGAGTTCAGAGTTGTCTCTCCAAAAACCAAAGTAAAATCAAGCGTAGCCAACAAAAATGGCTGAAAAACATAATTATAATGCTAAAACACGTTCTGGGGCGTATTGTAATAATTAAAGACTTCTGGACTAAGATGCAAACTCTCCAGACTTGTAAAGCGTCGAGTTTCCTGTTTTCCCGAGCAGTATCGATCGACACTAGGTAGTATCGGTCGATACTCATCCTCTGTGCGACTCTTCTGCTCGCCAGACTGGACTGTCTTCACGAAAACTGGCATAACTTTTGACCGCACCGTTGGAATGGCCTCAAACAAATTCCAAATGAAAGCTAATCCATTGATATGTCTTGTATCTAAATTTGAGCTCAATACATTGTTGGGAAGCTCTTCAACGAATGCCAAACTTCTGACGTCTCTGCATGACTCTGCATCTCTATATACTCCGAAATGCTCCAGAATGCTTCAATATCTCCAATTAAGCTCCAAACGTAACTAAACCTGTAAAAGACTCGAAAAGACTCCAAAATACTAGAAAGACTCCATAAATAGGACCTATATCATGGTTTAAAAGGGGTAAAAACCATGATATATCAAGCTCAAGCTCGGAAATGATCAAACGAAAGTCATCGGGAACTAGGAATCTCAGAGACCGTATTTCTAAACCATAACCATCGAACTACATCAATCGCAATCTAGCCTAGAAAATTCTCACTAGAAGTTCCCGTAACACTAGTCCACGGTATCCGTCATACGAAATATAAACTTTCAAAATCCAAAAATCAGGTCAACTAGCTCTCTACATTCATTAAGTATATGCGTGGGTTTCTCATCAAATGGATTAAACCAAGACAATCGATGTCAGGTATTAAAGGCATTTAGATGTGAGGTTAAGAGTGTTTCGGGTTACCGTAATTTTACCGGAGGGTGCGATATATTATGCAAAATAGCAAGAGAAGAAGGCTTATTGATCACCACAACTTCCAGTCACTTCTTCTTACGTAAAAATGTTGCACTTCCTCCTTCTTCCGAAAACATAAGTTTTATGTCCTTCCCCAGACTTAGAATTTTCTTTGGGCTCAGAATGACATACTTCTCACAAACGAACTATGGATGCCTCATAAGTATTTTGACCAACCTAGACTCTTTTAAGGCTCTTGTTTCCTTTCCCTTTCACTTATTTTCAATTTTTTTTTTTTTTCGAAAGGGGGAAACGCCTTTTATTGAAGTAGAGTCTTAGGGGCACGAAAATTTACCATGATTTTGAGTTTTTCCAAGGCATAACCAAGCTCGCATCCTTGTTGGATTCACCAACACTGATCGCGTATAATCTTCGTCTTATGTGACTGAAAGATGTGTCGTTCCTCCCTCTCTGGCGTTTGTGCACATATCTGCACATAAGTCACAAAGATAGTTGAATGAGGTTTGAACAAAGGTTAAGTTTTGGGTGGGATACAAACTAAAGATGAGCTGGCCATTCATGTATGACAAAGAGTGGTAAAAGTTGAAAGAACGTCATGAAAGTATGATTCGTTATCTTTGCCTAAACCTTTGATGAGAAAATTAAGTCAAGATTAATTCCAAATAAAACAGAGCTAGCATATTCCTACCTAGAGAATCGCTACGGTCTAAATTCCTTTGGGGATTTCGCATTAACAAAAAATCTAGCTATCGCCTAGTCTAGAACCAAATCACGAAAGACCATGTTACTAGGAGATAGCGTAGAAACACACTGGTCGGTTATCGTCGTTGATTCCTTTCATAATTCCCTCAAAACGTATTCCTACGCTTTTCGAAAAACTTGAAAATTTATAAGAAAAACGTCGAAAAATACAAAATGCAAACACAAATGAAAGAAGTGGTGGTTAGTAAGGGATGGAATCCTCCCTCATACTTAAATCACACTCTCCTCAGTGTGAAATAAATCGGGTAAGGACGAATAATAGATGTATGTAATAATTGAAAAAGTTTAGGGAAAAAGAAAACTTACCAGGATGCGGTTGGGGAATGGATTTGTGAATGAAATGGTGGTGATTTAGGGATGGTAGATGATGAGGACATCGAGTCAACGACCCAAGTCATACAAGCACCACTAGCACCAAGTGGACCAGTGACTATAACCAGGAGCAGGGACATGGAAAAGAAGTTCAACATGTTCATGGACCAGGTCAGATCAGAAGGTTTCTTCAAGACGGACACTAGTCCGCTAAGCCCGTTAGCGAGCAGTTATTGGGCCGATTCTTTCAAGCAGGATCCACTCATGATCCTGGATCCTGGACGATCCAGAAGGCGATCCACATATAGATTTGAAGCTCTTTGAGTCTAGTTTCTAGAACACTAGAGATCAGTCCAAGACTCCTTACCATTCGGACCAGAACGTCCAAACACTGAAGACATATCGGCTGGATCCTTTGCTGGCCGATAACACTAAGTGGCCACTCATCAAGCCCAGGTTCGTGGCCCAGTTATCTAAGGTCGATTTCACTTCACCAGAGATGACTTAGACCCAAGGAAGGTCATTAGTTGGGTTTGTAAGTCGTTTGGTGCTCTTTTCCCAAACTTCGTTTTTATCCCACTGGGTTTTGCGAAGATGGGTTTTTACCAAGGCCAAACAGCTTGCAATATTATTGGCCCAATTAATGCCTCTCTGTAAGCCCATGAAGACCAGCTACACGAGGCCTCACTTCTATTTCTCTAAGTCTTTTAATTATTTTGTAAACGGGCCTAAATTGTTAAGGACCCGTCTTGTTATTTCTTTTTCGATTTATTTCTTTTCTTTTGGGCGTGTGCTTTCTTTAAAAACCCTAAGGCTTTGTCCTTTCTCAGTCACGCAGACAATAAGGATTTTTCTTTCAAGTTTTTGTTCTTCACAAAAACGTTTCTTCTCTTTAGATCGTGAGTGAGTCCGATCCTAAGTGAAACCCCTTGAAGTATCCAGAGACCGTCGCCTCTCTTGTGGTTCTCATCGCCCCACCAGCACCTCCTATCTTATCTCGTTGACAGAAGAGAGAGACCTCAGTCCTGCTTCTTCAACACCATCCTCTCGGCCCAAACTCTCGACCATCGACCTCCAGTTTGTCTGAGACGGATTTGAACACGTATCATTTTGGTATCAGAGCTTCAAAAGCTCCTGAATCTAAGGTGTAAACGTTCCCTTATCATCTTTAATTTTCGATACTTTTTTTGTTCTTGTTAGGTTGCTAGATTCAAAAAAGAAACTTAGCATATCCGTAGTTAGTCGAATTTCAATTGTTCATTTTAGGATTTTAGTCAAAAAAAAAAAAAAAATAGAAAAGGACGATATCTTACA